>SJYO01050590.1:20652939-20818922 GCA_006410555.1 Capra ibex | reverse complement strand
CCATTAGTCTTTAGAAGGTCGTTTGTTTTCGGGTCCAGGTCTGCCGAAGTGTCGACTTAAGATGGTTTTTAAAGCTCTTCTCGATTGTGGATAGGAGGAGTTTGAGAAGGTCTTTTAACGTCTCCTTCCATTTGAAGGTTTGAGTAAGATACTCCGGTGGTAGTGGGATTATGGTTTTGGACTGTTTCTACAGTGTTTTTTTCTTTTGATGTCCGGTTATAGTGACTACTTGTATCTACGTTTTTAGGAGTTGTTTTAAGATCGTTAGTCTTAGGTTGTTGTGTAATTTTTCTAGTATGTGGTACTGGTTCACCCGAAATAGGGTCCCTACGTTCCTAAGAAGTTATAGGCGTTTAGTTAGTTACATTAAGTGGTGTAATTGTTTAACTTTTTATTTTTGGTATACCTCGATAAAGAATAAAGACGTGTCGTCTCAGGTAGGAACGATTGTGTTTATCAGTTTAAAACTACACTCGCTCTTAAGGGATCAATAGAACAAGTTTACGTCTCCGGGAACGGGACAAGGATCTTCAAGACTTAGTCTTGGACCTGACTCCGGTTACGTACCTTAAAATTATTGGAGGGAACCATGTAGTATCGATGGTGTAAAGTTCTTGGTCACCCAGTAAGATGGAACTAATTTTTATCCGTGTAAAGACTCAAGAATTTTGTGTCTCGTAATGTCTTTTCAACGGGAAAGAAAGACCGGACTTCGTCGACGTGTGATTCCCTATTTAGAACCGGTTTTCTAACATATAAAGTCCGATATAAAGTCGAAGAGACCCGGGAGCACCTACACGTCCCGAGTTTGTCGGGAGGACTTCTCCAATAATTTAGTATAAAGAAGTAGATTCGTCCATTTGAAAAGTTCCAACATTCAAATACATTATAAGACTATAAACATGGTTTACCTGTGTATCGATTGTACTTGACTCTTTGACTAAATATAGTTTCGAAGAAGTAATCTTAATATCACTCAAAGAACTGATCGTTATTGTCCATCATAGTTAACCGTTTAACAAGTCAATAACCGTATTTCGATTCCCCGACTGCAACAGATAGTAGTTTCCCTTCTTGGTATAAATTGAAATGATGTGAAAATTCACCGAATTGAGTCTTAAAACTTGTCAAGTATACTCAAAATATAAAAATTTTTTAATACATTCTAAAAGAGAGGAAGAGGTGTTCCTTCTGTAAATAAAGTTGGTTTATTGTTTGACGACACTTGTATAGAGTTTAAATTACCTTGAAATAAATTTTTTTTACTGAACTTATTGATCCGATTATTATGTATCCGTATCTTATTTTCCATATTAAATAAATTTTTTTAGTACATTTGAGTTAATTTTTAACCGTTTACCGTGGGGTGGGGTCATAAGAACGGACCTCTTAGGGTCCCGGCCCCCTCGGACCACCCGACGGTAGATACCCCAGCGTGTCTCAGTCTGTGCTGACTCGCTGAAGTGAAAGTGAAAAGTGAAAGTACGTAACCTCTTCCGTTACCGTAGGGTGGGGTCATGAGAACGGACCTTTTAGGGTCCCTGACCCCTCGGACCACCCGACGGTAGATACCCCAGTGTGTCTCAGTCTGTGCTGACTTCGCTGCGTCGTCGTCGTCGTCGTTTCGTAGTTTATTAAAGGTTTTTCTTCAGGATAAGACGGTAGATCACAAGTTTACTCAGTGTCAAATTAAACATAGTCTAGAATTACACGTAAGATACACCCTCCAACCTTCCTACCTCTTTTCTCTTTCAACAGGTTCTATCTAATGGTGTGAACTTGACTCTATAGGACCGAGACATCTCGACTCCACACTGAGTCCCTAGGTAGAAAGATTCTTCGTGGGATCAACTAGGACACATCCACCAAAGGGTTTGCACGTAATGCTTAATAAGTTTACATAGGATTAATAACATGTCAGAAATCTGTATGGTCCGTTCTGTCCAAGTAGTGACTGGGCACTTAGTGTCTACCAACCTCAAGTATTTAATTTTTGTTTGTTTGGACTAGGGAAAGTACGGAACATCTGTAAAAACACGTAAAATTATTACAAAATAGGGGTCAAAAGTTGATAACTTAAGAGATTATTTTACGTAATACACTGTCCGAAAAATTTTATTTTAAGAAGGAACTTTATAAAAGGTGCCCCTTATAAATAAAAACTGTCCTAATGTAAAGAAAACAAAGATAATAAAAGTAGGAGTAGTGTCTGAGTGAAAAAAGGACCATCCTATTAATAACTACCTCGATTAGACTGCTATAGATTACAGTGGTACCTTCTACTTCCATATATGAGTACAAGTCGTGTGTGACGAGACCTATCGTAACGACTATACTGCGTTCATTGACAGGAACCATTCACATGATTGATTATCTCTTTAGAACCAAGTAAAAAAAGAGATAATGACTAATTTAAGTGACAAGAACCGTTAATTCGGTTACTAATAATTCGGACACGTACAAACAATCAAATTTAAAAAGTTAATCAATGGGATGAAAGTTTACGAAAATGGAGAAGAATAAGATTTCTTCAATTCATTACGAATTAAAGAAAAAAGACGAACCCATGACAACGGTCTTCGTCACCCTCCATCCACTACGATAGTCGTCTTTCTTTTGACTTCATACGAACTCAAGGGTCGTGGGAACTCGACATGCGTCTCTTTACACCGACTCCCTATCTCCACCCGATCACACCTCTCGGGTCCCACCCCAGGTCACCACTAATTTGTCACCAGCACTAGATTTGGTCTCCGGCCTGACTCGAGTTAAGGGTCCCGGGGTAAGCCTTCCTCTCCCTCCCTGAACTTCCCAAGAATACGTCTCTTTCCGAAGACTAAAAAAATTTTTATTTTTAAGATTTATCTTTCGTTACACGTACGGGGAAACCGTATTAGTCACGTTAATACGAACGTCAGTAGGTACAAATGTCGAACATCTGACGACCTATCGAGAGGATCAAAGGGAAGACCTAAGCCAGAGTGGACGAGAGACTTAGACCTTTTGCCACCGGTAGCTATTTGGCGAATGGGAGTTCGAAAGTAAACGAAACCGGTCAGCCCTCGGTACCGTCCTCTCCACCACCCACCTCCCACACAGGAGGCCTATGACGGAGGGACGTCCGACCGACACACGGAGACGGGATCAGTAGACACGAGACTCTCCGAAACAGGTGTGCCGAGAGGGACCACCTTAAGATCATTGACGGGCGCGGGATGGGTGGTGGGGAGTGGGTTCTATAAGACGAGTATAGAAAACTCAGAAATTATGTTTGAGTGACTTAGTGGAATTCAACACACTTGACAAATGAAAAACGACCCTCGGACTGTTTCTGCAAAAAGTCAAGTTAAGTCAAGTCAGTGAGTCAGTGCAGACTGAGAAACGCTGGGGTACTTAGCGTCGTGCGGTCCGGAGGGACAGGCAGTAGTTGAGGGTCTCAAGTGAGTCTGAGTGCAGGTAACTCAGCCACTACGTTAGGTCGGTAGAGTAGGAGACAGCAGGGGAAGAGGAGGACAGGGGTCAGGGAGGGTCGTAGTCTCAAATAAGGTCACTCAGTTGAGAAGTGTAGTCCACCGGTTTCATGACCTCAAAGTCGAAGTCGTAGTAAGGAAGGTTTCTTTAGGGTCCCGACTAGAGGAAGACTTACCTGACCAACCTAGAGGAACGTCAGGTTCCCTGAGAGTTCTCAGAAGAGGTTGTCAAGTTTTCGTAGTTAAGAAGCCATGAGTCGGAAGAAGTGTCAGGTTGAGAGTGTAGGTATGTACTACTGACCTTTTTGGTATCGGAACTGATCTGCCTGGAAACAACCGTTTCATTACAGAGACGAAAAGTTGTACGATAGATCCAACCAGTATTGAAAGGAAGGTTCCTTACTCGCAGAAAATTAAAATAGAATAATGACATAAAGTCACCGATCGTGAATCAAAAACGAAATCGAACGACTGTCAGGAATTTTCACCAAACCACACTCTTTCACAATTAGTGAGTAGTACAGGTTACGAAACGCTGGGGTATGTGACATCGGACGGTCCTAGGAGACAGGTACCTTAAGAGGTCCGTTCTTATGACCTCACCCAACGGTAAGGGAAGAGGTCCCCTAGAAGGGCTAGGTCCCTAGTTTGGGTACAGAGGACGTAACGTCCGTCCAAAAAAATCACAGAAGTCGGTGGTGCCTTCATAGGATTTACGGAACTGGTACACAGATCTATTTAGGAATGATAATTGTCCGTAAACATAGGAATCGTGAGACCAGTGACCCTAAGTGTCCCTCCAACGGAGGGGACCCATGTCTTGCTCTCCTTTCTTAAGTCAGGGAGAACTCCAGTCGACCACCTTTTACTCAATTTCTCCGACCTAGAAATGATCACTTCGGTTACTGGTGAAATAAAGTTCACTCTATTTACTGGTAGTACAAAGTTCACTTTGTTTACTGGTGGATTTTTAGGGGGTGTTACAAGTCAAAAATGGATAGTCTACTATCCACCATACCTGAACCAAGCTTTCTGGAAAATCCTCTACATAAAGTCGATGAAGTCCCTTGATTTTCGTCTTTCCAAGTCAGGAATCATTAGTAAGGTCATTCACTAAGTGGCCTATTTTACCAATTTTAAGTCCATCTGACCTCAAACAGGGTCCATGTTAAAATTTACAGTTACAGTCCTAGGTACCCGAAACGGGAGTTCATAAAACTCGTTACCGTTTCTCTGACCGCAGGGATGGTGGACTATGTACGATACATTTAAAAGAACACCTTAAACTATACAGTCAGAACATTAATCCGAGGGTAGAAGAACTTGATAATTTCAAACTATTAAAATTTATCACTGATGCTCATATACATGATAAATAACTACTTCGTTAACGGTCTACAAAAATCTTACTTTTATTTTATTACTTATTAATTACTCTATCCCCCGTAGGAGAATGGTGAAGAACCTCAAATATGGGAGAAAAAAGTCCAGTCAGAGACTAAAATTCTTCGTATAGGAGTATTGACTGTCATTGTTTACAGTTTAGGTACATATCAAAGATTTTCTGAAAAAGACGACCTTTCAGTAAAAAATTTCGTATACCAACTGGGAAAAGTTAGTCTTCAATGAAAGTTTTCGCGACGGTCTTCGTAGGAAATTCTCGTTGTAAAAAAATCCAGAGTTAACGTCAGGTAGATAGCATCAAGATACACTAAGAGTCTTTCTCGTCTAAAATTATAGTCTGTTTTGTCCGACGTGACCAACAAAGTTCTTTAAACTCTTTATCATCTGAATCATTCACGACTTCTGTTCGAATTTAAGAGACTCAAGTCTATAGGAGTTCGGACACCTCCTTTATTTAAGAATAAATCCCGAGATGTCATTTAATAGTAAATCCTAAGATGTCACACTTGCATCAGTGACTGGTGTAAAATTTTTATTTGTACGACAGAGGACTTCACTTTTTTGTTACAAACAGTCATATTTAAGGGTTGTCAACAATTTATGTCCCTATTACCTACAAAAAAGGGTGAACCTCTTCTTTCGAGCGGATTCTTCCACAGTAATCTATACTGAAACTAACAGAGGAGACTTTTTTTTAGACAAGAACTTAAATGCTCTCTTCAGTTTGGTTTAAAATCTTCAGTCCTAGTAATCACTATGTGAAAAAAAAAAAGAAAATGACAAGGAAAATACAAATTTCATGGTCTTTAAAGGCACAGAAATTGTGTGAATTTTAAACAGTAACGGATGAGTCCAAAGATCAGACAGTGTTGTAAATAGTCGAGTTATAGAAGAAGGTTATATTTAGGGAAAGGATGAGAAGAAATCTTGAGGTCCATACTATACGACTATTAAGTAACAATATTTACTTTTGAGGTTTCGTACAACTTTTCTTTCGGATGTAAGTACAAGAATAAAAGGACATGAATATCCTGGATTCAAATACTAAGAATATACTATTAATGTACGTACTAAATTCACTATTATGTCACAAATGAATCAGTGTTTTGTAAATACACGTTCCGAGACCCCTACATTTCTACTTATTTCATACCAATGATGAGACCTTCTAGACAAATCAGGGTATGTTCTCTACTTGGTTCGTATATTTATCCACATACTCGACATAATCAGTATCATTTCCCTCCATTATGAATGTCAGCCCTTGTCTACACCTACTTGGACGTAAACTTTATCTCGGTCTTCCAGTCCACTCTAAACCGCCCAGCCTCACCTCCGTCCCCGTACCTCCCCTTCGTCTCCTAACGTCACACGAACTCACTCCTTCACCCTAACTGTTCCGTGACTAGACGGAAAAGGAATGGAAATAAAAAGTAATAATTAGTCTACAAGGCCTAGGTGGTCTTTTGGAAGTGAACAGTCTTTCTGTCTTGTCTTCACAAGCTGACTGTACCCTCCGACCTCTACTGGTGTTATCGTTATAGTCGCCATCCCTTCTGAACCGCATCGACACGAGCGGTCTCAATTATAATTTCGGTAGTCACGTACTCACCTAATAGGTATTTTGTAGGAAATTTTGTAAATTATAATATATATTTGGAATAATATTGAACTTGTAAGAGTCAGAAAAGATTGCACACAAAGACACAAGGGTGACGGTCTCATATAACATCTTAAACTTCCTTTGTTTCTCCTCGGACCTTCCACCCTTCTTGACTGAGCTCAGGTCCCTTTCCTTTGTTGTCAGCACGACAGAAACCGAGGTATGCACTCTATGGTCAAGTCCCAGTATCGGTACTTACTTCAACCCTCTTCGGTCGGATCGGTGGGTAGTCCGGTAGTACTTTGTGGGGGTCGTCCATACCTGCGAGTGTGGAGTTCAAAGATTGTTTTATAAAATCAAACGGCGTAGGAACTTATAGAAAAATTTTTGTCCTAACTACCGTACCACATCCTAAAATCTAAAGGAGGTCATCTCTTGATTGTTGTGTCTTTTATCAGTTTCCTGTAGTTAGAACATTCAACATATATTTACAAACTCCTTGCACTTTTTCGTAATAAGACTTGTTAAAGACTATCGACTCATAATACAATTTTAGTCTATGATATTTATTCAACATTTGATTTCAAGTCACATATAATTTCAGTTGAAAGAGAAATAAAAAGAGGAGTAAAGTTGAAAGACTTCATTTTGAGAACTGTACAATATCTATCACGTAAGTTAAAAATGACGTACATTGCGGTAAAATACGTAAATCACACAAAAAATACAGAGTTATCACTTTATCTATAGATTATAGATGGATTTTAGAGTTCTTGGTTGTACGACATCTTATATGTCTTAAGTTTTATATTATGACATTTGCACTCGGAATATATTACAATATTTAGTTATTTCGTTTTATAACTATCACGATTTTAAACATAATGACTTAACCTTTACTAATTGTTACACCAGTATCGTACCATAAAAAAGGGACAGACTTTATTTTTACGATCCTATATTAAGGGAAACCCCTAACTCTTTTATATTCGTCTCTATTATTAGTCCATGAACATACTAAAATCATATTCAAGTAGAACCGTGATTTGACGTATGAATTGGGAAGAATATTTTATCTAAGTAGGTTTATATAAAGTGCCCCCGTAATGGACGACAAAGGGTAAACTACGGGGATTTTGAGTCGACAACTATAATTATATACTGGAAATTAAAATAAGTACATCTCCGTTTGTAAGTATAGTGTAAAGATTCTTATTAAGCTTTTCTTTTTCGTCTAAATTTTGATTTTACATATAAATTTATCACACAAATCTTAAAATTCTCGTCCAAATTTTACTTCTACCCATTTCATTTGGAAGATAAAAGGTTACTGATTATTAATATAGTTAGGTACTTGTACTAAAATGAGGAATATATATATACATTTTATACGAAATACACTCCACTCTACACAATTGATAACACCACTAGTAAAGTATTATATATATTTATATTATATACTTTATATATGTAAGATTTTAGTAATATATTTTCACGACACTTAGAAAAATGTTTGACCCGGTCTATATTTATGTATATTAGTTTCAATACATTTTTACAAAAAATACCCGTCTCCCTACTATATAGATATCTAGTATGTTACCCCTTTTCATTAAAAGTATAAATATTAAAAAGTCGAGGTCTGTTCTTAGGTGTTTTGTATTCTCAAGTTCGAAGAGTTGGGTTCCTTTACTAATAGTTTACCCTCCACTCCTAAGAAATACAAAACGAATAATGGAAACGCAAGAAAAATGAAAAAGATCCAGGTGTAGGATTCATATTACTATCTTGTTATAGAAAATTCTTGTCTACTTTTGATAAATATAAAAAATATTTATATAAAATAAATATACAAAATTTTTCAGTAACACTAATCTCACAACATTTTATCTCAAATTGACACCATCTATTAAATTCTTTCAAAAATGTCCGACTAAAGTAATATTAGCTAGGGGGTTTCAAATACTAAGGATTATAAAAATAATCGTTATAAGAATTAGGAGAGGGTAAGTTTGTTTGTTTGTTTGTTTGGATGACTATTAGAAAGTGACAGAAAACCACGTACCGGCTATTTCTAATTCGTATAGTTTTCATACTGGGGGATTCCTTGTCAGTGGCGAATGATTCGTGATAATCCGTAAGACACATGAGTATAGTTTAAGACTCTGGTTACAACAGTTCTCTCGTAGTAATTATGACATAGGATCTATGTCTTTGCCCAGGTGCCTATCTGACCGGGCAGTGATATGTTAATCTTTAGTTGTTTTGATCCTAAAGGTGTACTTATAGAAACTTGAATGAGTAAAAGAGTATATATACAGATATTATAATTTTCAATGATTTTATCTGAAAGGACAAACTTAAAACGTGTTTTCAAACATAGACGAGCCTACTGAAATTAAACAAAATTACGGTAAAGATTTAAAGAAGACATTGTCACCTTCTACAATGTGAGGAGATAAAACTGTACAAAGTACTTGTTCATAAAATTGAATGAACTTTCATCCAATGGTAAATCGCTAAGATTAATTATTGTCTAAATACTATGACTTCAGTGACTTAAAATGTTCGTAAAAAATTACATACGACCTTATATAATTGAATAAAGGTGTTGAATAAGGTGTACACTAAAAACCTTCTTAAAATCTTCCATGTTTCAAACTAAAGGAAAAAAGAAGTAGTACCTAACCAGAACATACTATTGGAACTGGTATGGATGTTTTATACATCAGTTATAAAAATACATTTTGATTGGGAAATAAGGGTAAAGTCACTCTCATTCGAAACGTTTGAATTTTAAACTTTTTATTAACCGTTATATGTCTTCAATTTATATCAGTTTTTATCATAATAAAAGAACTTGTATACCGGTGTTTATCGACGATGGTGTAAACTTTAATACAATCCTAGAATAGGACAATCTCATAGATAACAGAAAATTTAAGGTATCTTTAAAGATAATCTATCTACTATATTGACCTAATCTACTGTTATTATCACATATTAATAGTCCAGTGAAGGAGTCTCTTCACGTGGTAAAAGGTGATTGCAATCAAGTAATTAACAGTGCTGAGGAGACCCTCCGGATATCATCGAGGTACGACAGTCGTAATGTAAGTCTCTTCGACCCCGATGTCGAAACACTAGCATGAGTCTACGTACGGGACTGAGTCATTACTTCTCTCTCGACCCTAGACGTCAGGAAGGATGACTAGTAGGACAAGTATTTAGTGAGACAGGGGTGGGGGTTTCTGTGTGGTCTGATTAATGGTCACGAGAGAAGAACCTTCTGACCCTAATTTGATACTTTCACAAATGTCAAACAGAAACTTTTCATTTACTGTACATTAAATCATTAATTGACTGGTCTCCTTCCTTTATCTCTAAACCTTGATTCGACTGTTAATGGAAGTATTATATAAGGTAACACAAAGTACAGTAAAACTTTACAGTCTCCGGATTATTGATATTCGTATTGGTCACTTCAAATTCTTGTAAATGAGTAGTCAATAAGAAAACGTACTTAATAGAATATTTGACCTCAATTTACGGTCGATAAAGGGGTTCAACTGTTCGTGTGTCATATTTAACTCATGGTCTAGGGGAGGCTTCTAACTGAATGTTTTACTAAGGATAAATGTTCTATTACTAGTCTCTCCTCGTTAAACAGAAATTTTTTTTTTTTTCCTTCTTTTGTAACTAGAAAGTGTTTTCCTAATTTATCCTTGTCTGACCAACAGGGATTAAGAGAAAACCAAATACAAAAGAAAAATCGTAATTGATACTTATTTTCATAATACTCCAGGAACCAAATATATACCGTCAGTTTTTATCAGAAACAAAAGGACTTACATATTAGATCAACCTCCCTGTCTGTTATCCGTTTATGTCCTCTTTATTTTATTATAGTAATACTTTGTCAGTTACCTCTTTTTATTATATGTCTGAGAATGAACACTGAATAATCACTTACACGTAAATGAGTAACTATTCACTTGGAATAAAATGTCAGTTTTACCTAAAGTCAATAGAATAAATTGAGTACAAGATAACATATATGTAATAGAAATATTTAAACCGTGTCATTTATAATTCCTGAGTGAAAAAAAATTTCACTGTAATTTAAAATTGAATTACTGTTTTGATGAGAAAAATCGATTGTAATAGCAGATTCTATTACTACTCAAATATGAAATAAGAATTCATATTTACATAAATACAACGTAAACTTGAAGTTATTTTATCGTTTATAGATTAGAGTGTCTAAGGTCTTTTACTAGTTTTGTTTGTTTTTGGGTAAAGTAATTACAAACCCTTTATCGTTGAAGAGGTCAATGGACCAATATACTAGTGTCGGTTCACCAAATTCGGGAGATTTTCTACATCCTGAATAACAAAGATGATGTTAACATTAGTCTTTTGGTGCTCGGAATTTTACTTGAATCCGTCATGTTTTTTTAGATACGTCAAAGATCAGTCATATTGAACGAAACAAGTATCTAGAGAAACTTTTATGTTATCTTCATGTCAAAACAAGATGTTTTAATATGTATCTTTCACAATGATCGTCAAGGTACCCAAAAGTCTAGGAAACTTCCCGTAGGTGTCTGGGGTAGATCTCTACGGATCTGTAGTTTAATTCTTGGAGAATATCTCTACGGAAAGAATACTCGTCGAAGTACTCCCCTTCCTTACGACCACTAGAAGGGGGTGAGGGGTGGGGTGTAGGGACCAATGATACCAAACAATAGAAACAAACCCTAGATAAACACTTAAACAACTCCAAAACAACAGGTGACAGACTTTCGGTTTATACTTCATAAGGACGTCAAAGAAACCCTCAGATCCGTGGTTCCTCCGACCGTTAAATCCATTCTAAAAAAAGAATTGTCACAATGGTCCCACCGTGTCAAATTTTAAAAAGTCTCTCGAAATAGTTTACGTTGATAAAAAGAACTTCGTTTCGTACGTATTTGACTTATTATCATAAACATGTATAAATAACAGTCAACCCTGACTTCCATTAACATTAAGGTCTACCATCTTGACCTTGATTTTCGAACACCGGACTGAATAGACCCGTTACACTGTCGGAGACCATTCAAATAGATATACTCTCATCCTTTATAGAACCTCGTTTTCAAACTTTCGTTTTATATTTGTCACTGACACTTTTAGAATCTTTCGAAAACTAAAGTGTAAAAAGGAAAATCTCTTAAATCGATAATTGGGATCTTATTCGTGGTCTGAACTTTAATAACACGACTATATGATGACAAGAAAATTGAAATAAGGTAGGTTAGGGAGATAATTCATGAATATTTAATTAGACTCAGTTCTTCATAACGTTTAAGATATTTTTGTAATATATACCAATAACTTAGTGAACGTATATGTCTGTTTTAATAATCAATATATTCACTGAGAATATTTAGATACCGATTTTAGTTTAAAAATACACAACATATATCAACTAAGTAAATTTACGTATAAGGGTAAAAGCACTATAATTTGTCTACCAAATTTAGTGTAATTACAAAAAATTAATTTCATAAATTAATTTCGATCTCACCTTTATTGGTTAGAGGATAAGTTCTTTAAGGAGGTCATTTTTAAAGATATGTCGTTTTCTTTGACCTCCTACCCCTCGCGAAAGAGCATTTTCTTTGTCTTACCCGTTCCTCGACCCTTGATAACATAATATTTCTCCTCGATGTAGAAGACCCATGACCACGTGTGTTTATGTATAATAGGTTTTTATAAATGAACGAGAGAGAGAAGAGAACCTTCCTTCTACCCCCTATTACCTATCTCAGTCTACCTTTCTCAAAACTGACTTTTCGGTACTTTTTTAGGGTAAATATAAATCCCTAGGACCTCATCCTTCACCGTCGGGTGAGCTCATAAGAACGGACCTCTTGAGGTACCTGTCTCCTCGGACCGTCCGATGTCAGGGACCCCAACGTTTGTCGCTGATTGAGATTCCCTTGAGTATCGGTACAGGAAAAGTAAAGACGTCAAGAAATCCTTACTTTTTTAATCTTATATCTTCTTTCACGCTTCTTTTCGATTTTGAAAGATACCTTTAAGAATCATTCAAGAAAGTATATACTTGTCAATCTTAATTGGTGTTCCCGTATTAGGTCTGTAGCTTTGACACCCTAAGAAAGATGAACCCTTCCTCGTTGATAGTTCGAATTTACTTGTCTTACTTTTTTGAAAAGTGTTCGTAAAGGTTTGGTTTCTCCCCCTAATTTCTAGAGTGGTTTTTACTAGGGAAAAAACGGTGTAAAGAACATGGTGAATCCCACCGAAGAGACAGGGGATTGAGTCGTATAGACACTAGTGCGGTTGGAAGACAAAATCGGAAACTTTCGGTACCTCGTCTTACCTGGGCCTGACCTCATGTCTCACTGGACCTTCGGTGTCCCTCGAGGCCACCTCACCCTCCTTCTCTGTCAGTGGTTGGTGTGGGACGCCCACTACTGTGGACGACAGATACGCGGTATGCTACAGGTCCAGGTTCGGTAGTTAGTGGACCCGAGACCGGGACTCGGTGTCAGTCACTAAGAGATAAGACCTCTTCTGACATTCACTACATGGTCGGTCGGTGGTGAAGATCTTATCGAAGAGAGTTCATCTAACGTGGTGACAACTCCTCGTAAAAACTCGTTCATGACGTACGTTTCTCCGATATGAATGTCACCCTCTATTTTTCTTTAACTTGTGTACCAAAGATGAAATCTCGACTGACACCCTCTCAACAGTCTCCCTACCACTCCTTCTTGTAACTTTTCCAAATTAAAATAAGTCAAAGGGGTTTTTTTGATGAAGGTGTTACTTGTAGTTTCTGGACCTTGGTAGTCACGTGTGTCAAGTCGTCGTACTGAGAATCTTCCACAGGTTAGTATACACAGGAATAAACAGTTCCTGGAGGATTGTCGACGGACGACGGTGTCGGACCGGAGTCCCGACCTCGGAAAGATTCCTTCCACTCCACGTCTGGGTCTAAAGGTATATCGTCGTGAGTGTGCGTCTTAAAACTCCATGATTACTGTACTAAAATAATAATCTATAAATACGGTATTCTTGACGACGTTTAAAAACCTTTTTCCTTTCTGTGACGTAACGTTTATTGATCTACGACGACGACGATTCAGTGAAACCAGCACAGACTGAGAGACGTTGGGGTCTCTGCCGTCGGGTGGTCCGAGGGGGCAGGGACCCTAAGAGGTCCGTTCCTGTGACCTCACCCAACGGTAAAGGAAGAGGTTACGTACTTTCACTTCAACGAGTCAGCACAGACTATGAGGATCGCTGGGGTACCTGACGTCGGGTGGTCCGAGGAGGCAGGTACCCTAAAAGGTCCGTTCTCATGACCTCACCCCACGGTAACGGAAGAGGCTTTATTGATCTATCATCCGTAATAAGAGTAACAAGAATGTCATAGGTTTCATTATAAAACTAGGTTCTTTTCTTCTTCCCGTCCTTACACTTTGCTGATCGAGAAGGAAAGGGACGATGGACACAAGAGTGGCCCTGAAGGGACCACCGAGTCTACCATTTCGCAGACGGATGTTACGCCCTCTGGGCCCAAGTTAGGGACCCAGTCCTTCTAGGAGACCTCTTCCTTTACCGTTGGGTGAGGTCATGAGAACGGACCTCTTAGGATACCTGTCTCCTCGTATCATCCGAGGATATCGGGTACCCCAACGTTTCTCAGCCTGTGCTGACTCGCTGAAGTGAGAGTGAGAGANGGTCATGGACTTGTTGGTTGAAAAGAGTTTCAGTAGTTTCAACTATTTCTGTGACGGTGAAACAGGACCCCCGATGGGTTCTTTAACTTACCTTTGAATTGACCGATAGATAACGTCATGGTCTATTCACTCATGTATAAACTTAATCTAAACGGATAATTACAAAGTAAAAAAAAACCAACTCATAAACCAAAAGGTACGACTCTTAGATTAAGTACCAACCATCCGACCGTATGAATGAATATCGTGTCCCGAAACATTTGACCGAATCTCTAGTTTAGCTCGGACGACGGACAAGAATGTTCCATTAACGTTGTACCGGTACAGGTGATTGAATATAAACAGATATCGTCGAAAGAATGATGTCACCGTCTCGACTCATCAACGTTGTCCCTAGTGTATCGGGTACTTCCGATTTTATAAATGTCAGATCAGGATTTGTCTTTCCAAACGGTTAAGAACAAAACTCCCCTCTTTTCGTCACAATTATCTATGGTCTTTTATACGTAAAATTATACATATATCCATAAGGGTTCACCTAGTCACTATTACGTCCTCTACATCCTCTGTGTTCAAACTAGGGACCCAAGCCATCTAAAGGACCTCTTCCTTTATCGTTAGATGAGATCATGACAACGGACCTCTTAGGATACCTGTCTCCTCGTACCGCCCGAAATCAGGTGTCCTAGTGTTTCACAGTCTGTACTAACTCGTACGTGTGTGAGTATATATATATATATTTTCTATGGAACTCTTAATCCTTTATACGTTTCTTTTTTTAATCATTTACTATATCACCTATCTCTTATCTAACCATCACCACCACCATCGGGGTCTGAACCTTCGACCCCTCCCCATCCTCTTTACCCACTTATCGAACAAAGATAAAAATCAAATATTAAAATTTTAAATTAAATGAATTTGTCTTTTTCGTCACTATATCACTTCTAAGTCTCGTGTGACTGAAGATGGGATGGGACGGAGAAGACAGAGACTCCGTACAAAGGTCAGAGTTGAGACGTATATCAACATAAGTATCTTAGGACGAAGACATCGGGTGACGAGGTCAGTACAGTGTGACTCTCTTAATCTCAACAGAAACCTGGTGGTGTGTCCGAGAGGGGTATACGACAACACGGTAATTCAATTTTTGTTGTACAAATCTACTTTCGTACAACAAATCTAATCTAATTAGTATCGTGGTAGGTAGACAATGTCAGAAGTTTAGATTCATAGTCGAGTTGTACCTCTAATCCCCTGACTCGAATATCCTTTTATAATGATTCCGTACTTAAGGATTTGTCGTCTGGGTAGTTCAGATACCTTCGGGTCAGATGTGACGAATGTATCCAGTTGACCCAGTATTGGGACTTGACGGTAGTTAGGGAACTTCCGGACGTCGTCAAGTCCAGTCCATAGTCGAAATCGAAGACAAGACGAAACTCATGGATACTAATTTGTCCATATCCGTATTGGGATTATCTCCGTCGCCAAATCGTAAAAACTCATAACCGATCAATCGTCCTAGTCATTTTTAACTCATGAGAGGGAAGGAAAAAGTACTTTTGTTTCAGATACTCCATACATGGTAGTGACGAAATACTTACTCTTCATATGTCTCAAGTGAATGTTTCTCAGTACGTCATTTTGTCCACAATACTTTTGTGACTTTGGGTCGAGTCAGTGAGATCTACGACTCGAGAACTTTCACTTTCAACGAGTCACTACAGACTAAGAAATGTCGGGGAACCTTATCAGGTACCTTAAGAGGTCCAGTCTTATGACCTCACTCATCGATAAAGGAAGTGGTACCCTAGAAGGTTGGGTCCCCAGTTTGGGGTCAGAGGGTATAACGTCCGTCTAAGAAATGGTCGTCCCTTCTGAAATTCAGAGAATTAAGGTATTTGACCTAAAGTTTGTACATCCTTCGTGACTTCTTTATGAACTCTTGAAAAGTTACAGTTGAAATAAACCATTTCTATCTATAATAGAAATAAGATTATTATCTTTTTGACTTATAATTTATTTAAGGATGGAAGTACAACTAGACATATATTATAGATTTGAATAAAATTTTTGTTCACAAATCTTATATATCTCTTTTTCGACTTTATAATTTTAGCGACACCAATGACATGATGAACTATACACCTGAAAAGTCATTCTATTACTGAAATATAAATGAAGTCAAGTGAAGTCAAGTCAGCGAGTCAGGTCAGGTTGAGAAACGCTGGACTACATGACGTCGTGCGGTCCGGAGGGACAGGTAGTGGTTGAGGGTCTCAAATGAGTTTGGGTACAGGTAACTCAGCCACTACGGTAGGTTGGTAGAGTAGGAGACAACAGGGGAAGAGGAAGGCGGAAGTTAGAAAGGATCGTAGACCCAAAAAGGTCACTCAGTCAAGAAGTCTAGTCCAACGGGTCTCATAACCTCAAAGTCGAAGTCGTAGTCAGGAAGGCCACTTATAAGTCCTGACTAAAGAAAATCCTACCTGACCAACCTAGAAGAACGTCAGGTTCCCTTAGAATCCGTAGAAGAGGTTGTGTTCTCAAGTTTTCGTAGTTAAGAAACCATGAGTAGAAAGAAACATCAGGTTTAGAGTGTAGGTATGTACTGATGACCGTTTTGATATCGAAACTGATCTACCTGGAAACAACCGTTTCATTACAGAGACGAAAAATTATACGACAGATCCAACCAGTATCGAAAAAAGGTTCCTCGTCCGTAGAAAATTAAAGTAGACGTCACTAAAACCTCGGGTTCTTTTATTTCAGACAGCGACAAAAGTGACAAAGGGGTAGATAAAGGGTACTTTACTACCCTGGTCTACGGTACTAGAATCAAAAGACTTACAACTCGAAATTCGGTTGCAAAGGGAGATCAGAGAATAAAAGTAGTTCTCCGAGAAATCAAAAAGTGGGAGACAATATTCCCACCACAGTAGACGTATAGACTCCAATAACTATAAAGAGGACCGTTAGAACTAAGGTCGAACACGAAGTAGGTCGGGTCTCAAAGAGTACTACATGAGACGTTTATTCAATTTATTCGTCCCATTGTTAAATGTCGGAACTGCAGGAGGAAAGGACTAAACCTTAAACAAACAACAAGGTACAGATAAAGATTGATAACGAAGGACTGGACGTATATCTAAAGAGTTCTCCGTCCAGTCCACCAGACCATAAGGGTAGAGAAAGTCTTAAAAGGTGTCAAACGACACCAGGTATTTCAGTTTCCGAAACCGTATCAGTCATTTCGTCTCATCTATAAAAAGACCTTGAGAGAACGAAGAAAGCTACTAGGTTACCTACAACCCTTAAACTAGACACCCAGCAGACGGAGAAGATTGGGGTCGAACTTGTAGACCTCCAAGTGTCAAGTGTATGACAACTTCGGACCGAACCTTAAAACTCGTAATACAATGATCGTATACTCTACTCACGTTAACACACCATCAAACTCGTAAGAAACCATAAGTAAAACTAACCTTACGTTTGACTGGAAAAGGTCAGGACACCGGTGGCGACTCAAAAGGTTTAAACGACCGTATAACTTAAGTAGTGAAAGTGTCGTAGTAGAAAATCCTAAACTTTATCGAGTTGACCTTAAGGTAGTGGAGGTGATCGAAACACTACGAAGGATTCCGGGTGGACTGAACCGTAAGGTCCTACAGACCGAGATCCACTCACTCGTGTGGTAACACTAATAGACCCAACACTTCTAGAAAAAAACATGTAAAGAAGACACAAAAGAACGGTGGAGAAGAATTATAGAAGACGAAGACAATCTAGGTATGGTAAAGACAGGAAATAACACGGGTGGAACCGTAGAGATTAAAAGAACTTCTCTAGAGATCAGAATATAGATATGAATAAATCGATAGATAATTCACTAACTTTATAAGAATCTACCGAATAGATAAAGACACCGATATACAAGATTTATCAACAACTCACACATATACTCTCGAAAGATACATGAAACGACTTAAGAATGTAACTAACACCATCAAAAAGTTAACTGAACCACCATAAATGTCCTCACGAGAGTTCATTAGATGGTTCTCACTAATAAAATGAAGAAAGGATACAAACCTAATCATTAAAAAGTAAATGTAAATAGAGTGACGTAATATAGATGTTACTTCCGTAAAAATTCAATTTCTCATTTATATAAAAATACCAGAGAACCTGGTTCACAAATAAGATCGGGCAAAGAATGGTGATTACCAACGTGTTAGAACTTGTATGGTAAAGTAGAGCCTAATAAGAAAACCATCAGAATATCGTGAAGCACGAAAACGTGTTTATAGTTCTAGAACCATACGACGTCCAAGAAACTTTCCGTGATAGATTTAGTATAAAAAGGTATGTCGTGAAATGTATCACGATTCATATGTCATCTGTAAAATTTTATGTAATTCAATAGTCAAAGAACTCAGAAATATAGACTTATGAACAAGTCACGGCGTATAATTTGGTCTTTGATATCTTCTGAGGTCATTTAGTGACAAGTTTAAAAATGTTATTTTCTAATTTTTCATGAATCGAGTCTACCATCGCTTAGACGGACGTTACGTTCTCTAGGCCCAAACTAGTGACCCAGCCCTTCTAGGAGACTTCTTCCTTTACCGTTGGGTGAGGTACCCAAGAACGGACCCTGTAGGGTACCTGTCTCCTCAGACCACCGGTTTTGAGGTACCGCAGTGTTTGTCAGTCTGTACTGATTCACTGATTATATATCTGTACGCGCGTGTGTGTGTAGTTCCTATGTTACTTTTATATAGTCACCCCCCTTCGAGTAGTAACAATTGTCCATACCATTTCGACCTCACCAACAGGTCACATCGTATCACTAATTCTCGTACCCGAAACCTCAATTTTCAGACACCAAATCTAAGTTTAGGATCAAACGGTCAATCACCGGGATCTAGATCCGTCACACAAATAAGAACGGTCTAGAATTTAATGGGTACCTATTATACAGTATTATTAACATGGATGGAGTATCTTAACTCAATTATTGATACTTATTAATTCTACCGTCCGGTGTTCGTATTTATCTTCGTCTTTATTCCGTATTGTATTGAACTTACCAATTCTGATGTTTTAGGCTCCACAACTACAGGTACAAAGAAAGAAGTCAGTTACTGTGACTACTTTAACCTCTCGATGTACTATAGTTGTAATGTTGAGGTAGTTTCGGGTCGACCGCAGAGAACTTGGAGTCACGTTGATGGTTCATGTTTAAGATGAACTCCCGAACGTGAAGTTTCCCGACACCTTTTGGTTAGTGACTCCTCTCACGATGTAATCCTCTTCCCTCATTCATGGCCTCCAAATACGTACGAGGCAAAATTTGACGAGACTTTCCTTCCGTGGTACCATCAGTGATATTTAGTCTTTACTAACACGAGAGTTAGACAGACTGGAAGACAAAAGGTGACTACATGTCTTAAATAAAAAGAACAAAGATTTCAAGTGTAACTGAGTTAAATACCTAAAGACGTGTTGTCATTAGTTTGACATCGGAGTCACATATATTCCAGTCCTTGATATTAAAATTAATTTTATCCCCCGATATTCCAGTGTTTCAATCAGTATTCCAATCATCTCACCCATAAAAAGAAAACCTTTACAAAGGAGCGTCTTTTTACAAACGGAGAACGTGACCATCTGTAAAGCGTTGTGACTAGATTGTGTAAAGTGGGAGTACAGTACTGAGTAGAGATGTCACTAAGTATATGGTTAAAATAAAATGACAGACGACCTACTACGGTTCATCAATCGAACTTTTACCGAGTATTGACATAGTAAAGTAAACATATCAAGCGGATTAAGTTAAAATGAAAAGATAAAAAAAAAGGTTGAGCCCGGTAAAGGGAAGTTTTTAATAAAGAGGTTAATACTAAAATCTTCATAAAAATGATTCGAAAGATACAATAGTTGTCCCGTAATCCTCTATTTTATTCCATTTTCTTCTTTCCCTTCACCTAACCCCCTTTCCTATTCGTGTGAAAATTCGAATTTTTTCTCCCGGAACGTAACTTCAGTTCAACTACTCTGGATCTCCCAATGACCTCCGTCCGTTTTCCTTTACCCTCTCTCGTCCTTCCCTTTATATTTGTTCAGTAAATACAAAGTACATGATACGTAGGTGACAACACCTACGAAAGGGTTAAAAATCTAATTTACTTTCCATCTTAGGTACCCTTTTTCTCTTTTATCATTACTTCTTTGAACTTGATAGTAAATATATTCTATATATGACGTTACATAAATTCAAGTACTGAGTGATACTTTACTTACACATTCACCAATATGACCCTGGCACCAGTCAAACAAAGAAGGAGAGTAAAACAAGGATAAGTTACATTTATGACTTCTCGAATACAAAAGGATTGTCAAGGATATATGAGTTTTGAAAGAAAATACCCCCTTACACATATATATGTATACATATATGTGTGTGTGTATATATAGGTTTTATCAAAGAGAGTTTTTGACTTTAACAAGGGGTCCTACTTGACCTGTGGTTCACTTGACTTCTTGAATAAATAGATGAAAATTACCACTGACTTTTGTGAGTCATTGATTTTCCAAGAATAAGGAGATCTCAAGTTTACCTACCCAATTGTTCACAGACTGTGGTTCTTTTATTCAGTCTTATCACCATTAGATTTATACGTTGATATCGTAAAAGATTTTGTCTCAAATTCCCGCCCCCTCCCAACGAAAATAAATCCCTGGTTGTGATATTATATATAGTCTTTACGATCAGGATAAGCACCGCTAATCGTCGTACATTCTTTTTTTTTGTGTTTTAACAGAATATTATCAGTACGTAAGAATATATATACCTTTATAACCGTTTAAACCCGAACCAACGTAACTGTTCAACAAAAGTCTCCCACCTTTTACGACAAATACACCGATATGTTCCCTACGATGAGAGAAGACGTTTACGTTTGATATAGATTACTCACAGAATATCGTATAAAGAAGTGAGAGTACACAGTACTAAACTTTCACAAAGAATGACCATACAAACACAAGAAAAAGTCCTAAGACGTTACAGTCGATGACAGGGGAAGGGGACAACTGTGACTTAAAAGAAGATATCCGGATATACCGGTATAAATGTCTTTTTTTGATCAGAAAAGGCATCAAAAGTCGTACTAGAAACCCTTTTTTACTTTTTTTATATATAAAGATAACTCTTATAGGTAGAATGATAATGATTTATGAGATTTTGACAATTGAAAACACGTTTAACCTTAGACAAAGACACATAGAAAGAAAAGAAACGAGACGGACCTACCACGTAAAATTCCTGTAGACCCTAATTTAGTCTCTTACCCTAAACTATGTGTTCGTAAAAAAAGGGGGTAGTAAAAGACCAACAGTGACTAAAAGTCCACCGAACGTCAGGTATTAGATTTTCCCCCCTTTTAGTTCAATTAGTCTTTATAAGAAAAAACACAATAATGACCAACGTTATTTTATGAACGAAACGAGACAAAAAGTTTTCGAACACGATAAATTACCTTGTGATTTAAATACAAAAAATTTCCGTTTTAACACAAAACAAAGTTATCACAAGTTAGAACTTCCAAAAGAAGTTGATTATATTGCAGAATAAAAAGAGTGCCACGGTAAAAATTACTACAGAAACACATTAGTCATTGATATATTAGTTAAAAATGAGACACAACTTTTCAATATGGATTTAAAATTGTACACTGTGTAAGAGTAAATTTCGGAAATTTGTAACAATTTGGTAAAATAATTAAGAATCGTTGTAATACCTAGTTGTCGTTTTAATAAACTATAAAACAATATTCCAGTCTTTAATTTACATATAAAATTAACATGAACAGTAAAAATAGATGATACTATAAGATGTTAATTATATAACTGTATGTAAATAAAACTTCACATTTCAAGAGTTTGTGAAGTTTTTAAAGTAAAGTAAATTTTCATGGATATTTGGACGTGAAAATACATCGGATTCAAAGATCTTTAAAGTTCGTAAATTATATACTCATATAATACGACAAGATAGTTATGAATACTTTTACTGGTTTCGTTTCCTTCATTCCATTTCTAAAATTACGGTATATGAAAGTTAACATTCGGTTTTAGAGGTTTAGACCAAGGATGCTCCAAACACTTTCAGGTTTAACGTGTTTCACTGTAACATATTAAAAGACTTCAGACACAAACCAAAATTTGGTAAGTATACTGGTGCGTTTAAATATCGTAGTGAAGTAGTTGGTGACATAGTAAAAATTTCCTGTACTTAATTCAAGTAATGAGGTAAAGTCGTGTAATTTTTTCTTTTAGAACTTTACAAGTAAAAGAAGTAGAAGACTATTAAGTCTTGCCTCCTTTTTTACGATGTTTACCGAGAGAATAAGTAGAGTTTATTGTCATGAAAAAACGAAAAGTACAGGATGAAAAGTCACTAATGTTAAGTATACTTAATTGACACATGTAAAGAATCCATTTTCACAGCCCTTCTATAGTCTTCCTCATTTAGAATGAGTTTTCTAAGTGGGTCAACTCAGTAAACTCGGACCTCGACTTGTACATCAAGCGGAAAACTGATTCTTAACCCAACTATTGTTATCGTAAAAACTTCTACATTAACTCTGTTCTCCCTCTCCACTCTTTACTCTAAGACAAACCTCGGTAGAATCTGTTATGTAGATACAAGACATCTAACAAATGAAAATGTATGAAGGATACAACTTTTACACTTCATACCATCAACATTTTAGGTATCACAGTTAAACAAAACCGTATCGCAAAATTTTCATAGTTTTACTTTTTACAGAGTGGTTACAGGTCTGAATGGAGAGTTAACAAAAATGGCCTCATCAACGGATTTTTACAGACACCAATTAATTGTACACAATTATTGTTTTTGATTTTTGTTTTGGGGTCTTAGAGGAACCGTTAGACGTACATTGGTTTCGTCGAACACGAAAACGAACGAACGACGACGACGAAATAGAACTAGACAGAGATGACAAAGAGAAGCCAAAAGTAGGAGTTTCAGTTTACGTCAAACTCTCCCGGTAAAGACTTGTGACTTAATTGCTAAATAGTCCTAAGAGGACTACTTGACATGAAGTTTAGTGTATGGGAGATCCCCGTGAGGTTCCTGTTTTCACTACGATAAGACATACAAATTTTTACTACAAATTACAAGGGTTTTCCCCGAATTAAAGTTTCTGACAAAGGTCATGAGTCACACGGAAGAGAAACATGTTGTCTTATACGACCAGACATGCTACTGTAGAGGTGAGTTCCGACCAAATAACCTAACTACACACGTTAACGAGATGAGTGTGATTATAACAATTGACAAACGAAACACTTCTCCTTGTTTCCACCTTTTATGAGTCCATTTCAACAAAGAATGCTACTGAAATTTAAAATGATTCATTTGGGATGAATGGACAAATCCTGTAGGGTCCATCGAGTCTACCATTTCTTAGACGGACCTGACGTCCTCTGGACCTAAACTAAGGTCCCAGCCCTTCTAGGGGACCTCCTCCTTTACCGTTGGGTGAGGTCACAAGAACGGACCTCTTAGGGTACCTGGCTCCTCGGACCGTCCAATGTCAGGTACCCCAGCGTTTCTTAGTCTGTGCTGACTCGCTAATTGTGAAGGTGTGAAATGTAAATTAAAGATCCTCTCGAAACATTCTCTGTAGAAGTTAACAAAATTAATGTGTAATTTCAGATAAATATAATCATGTAATCAATATATCACATAACTCTCCTTTTCTTTTAAGGAGATAATTGATTGGTTTTCCACATACATACTAGTTCTTTTAATAAAGATCAATGAACAAAATACTTATTGTCATAAGGTAGAAAAATTTTTACTTTATAAGTAAAGATCATATATTTTATCCGAAATCTCTCCGTATATTATGAAGGTACGAAGATAAAAGATAGACATTTTACAGTGTCTACAATCTCTCTGAACAATGATTTAGTGTGTGTATATAAAATTATCATACGGAGAGATGTCTGAGTACTGGGTCTCTATAAAACGTGATCATGTAAGATTATCATGACCCAAGTGATCAGTCGACACAATTGGTGACGACCCTTACGTAGGGAATAAGGAGACTATATATAGTCCATATTATGGAGAACTTAATTACCATGTATTTTATTTTTAGTAGGATCAATTATCGACCGAAATTGAAGTAAGTTAAAAGTTTACATAAAATAGAAAAATCTATATACATATAACAATAACAATGATAATAAAAACGAGTCATAAGTACTACGAAAATATCTCCCCCTTTCTAAATGTAGGGTCACGATAAACAAACAACAACTAGTCTAGTCATACTTTAAGAAATGACCGAAGACTAAGTAGGTCATATACAAAACCCTTCGGGTAATCCATATAACTTGTTAGTTTGGTCTCTTATTAAAGATTTAAAAACATTGTAAGGTATCTTACGAATACGTTAATATGGGGAAAAGAACACTTATGCCTTAAGAATAATTAGTCTCAAAGTCATTGATTACCTACAAGATCCATTCATTGACTTTTGACATTTCTCTTATACGTGGTTTAACAGGAAACACTTCACAATGGAATAGGTCTAAGACTTCCTCAAAGAAGTTCAACACGAGAATTTGTGTTCAGTCGTAAAGTGTGACATCCTTTTGGTTCTCTTTAAGAGTAGGGAGACGTTCATTTATCATTTTCGACGGTGCTGCCCTAAAATCAAGTTCAAAAGACTCGTGTTACTGCGTTGTAGAAACACAAGATATAGGGTGACAAATCTTATTTAGAGTAAATTGGATACCACAATTTCTGAAATCATAAGACTAATAACTCCGTCAAACCTCATTCTTCTCTTGTCGGTTTACTATCTGAAAAATCAGGAAACCAAATTGTTGTATCTAGACTATAGTCGGTTACAGTAAAAGTCCTTCAAATCGTAACATTTCACAAGTGTGTCATTAAACCAGAAGTGACTCTCTGACATTGATCCAAACTGAGAAAGTAATTCTGTACAACGGGTGTATTATGCTTTAAGTACATATTGACGTGGTCCGACATTGAGACCATTGTTTCTCCACTTTCTACTCACTTATCCATGTCTGTGTTTTGTGAACTGCATAATTGTCACGAAACTTCTTTATACAGAAGTTTTTACTGAGAATAATGAGGAGATGGACACACACACAAAAAGATCACTTTCTTTTCCTCCTAGAAGTAGGTCTGGGACTTCAAGTCAGTCGCTTTCTACTTTGGAAACCTCTTATGTCCATTTGTGATGTGAGGTAAATTTTTACGTAGTTTCGTATATAGGTAGTCCAATTTTTTTTCGTAAAGATGAATTTCGAATGTCCTGATGTAAAATTTTGGGAATATTTCTTATCATTATGTTCACTAACTATCGTTGGTTTACAGACACACTCCTCCACACTCCACACTGACGATAGATCCATCTGAGACACACGAACCTGTCAAAAAAACTTTCCACAATAAGTGGCCTGTCATAACAATAAATCTCTAATAGATATATTTTATCCATTTTATAGAACATCAGTGAGGAGTGGCATCGGTAACACTTGAGTCCAACATAAGTCACATATGGGTATTTGTACATAGAACACATGGACGCCACACGTGGATATTGCCACTAATTCAGTGTTTTGTACAGGAGTTCTACTTGGATCAGACACACACACACAGCCCCCCCTTAATAGATACGTTTATTAACATTAATTAATCTTATTCTCGTTTTTTCCCTCGTTGATAACGACAGATTCTACTCGAGACCATTTTCAAGTAGGTTTCTTCCAATTCTGTCGGAAATTTCCTACTTTTTCTAACACAGTGAAAATTGGGGACCTGGTTTGAATGTGTTCACACGGTTTCACCCTCTTTGACGTTCTTTGGACCACCCTCCATTCATGGAGAACTCCCACACAATGGGCAGAGTGGGAGCACAACGGTGACGCGTAGAAGTGGAAAGGTAGTGGGAGACGAAATGAATGGACAAGGACGACTCCTGAGATAACGAAAGTCGGTCCACGAGACATATGACGTCGGTTCCCTCGAGAACGTCAAAGGTTCGCATATACTGGTAACCGTGTGTTCTGGTCCTCGGTATAATGTCTCGTCTGAGTCAACCGAGACTGACCGGGGACGGGACCTAGGTAGTAATATGTGTCTCAACACCTTATAAGAGTAATCGAGAGGACGTAATTGAATACACCCGAAGGGTCCAACGGGCCTAACATTTCTTAGACGGACGGTGACGTCCTCTACACCCAAGTCAGGGACCCAGCCCTCCTAGGGACCTCTTCCTTTACTGATGGGTAAGGTCATAAGAACGGACCTTTTAAGGTACTTGTCTCCTCGGGTCGCTCGATATCAGGTGCCCCAACGTTTTCTTAGTCTGTGCTGACTCTCTGATTCGTGTGTACGCGTGTGTGTGTGCGCGCGCACGTGTGTGTGTGTGGCTACATGTAGACTTGGAGTATCATTCGAGAGGAACGGAGATATGAATAAAAAGAAAGGAGGTAAATCATTTATAAGAAATATGACACTATAAAGGACCATTTACTGAAGTCTATGATAGATCCTTTTCCTCGTAATTTCCCACTTTCCTCCCTCTTTCTTTCTTCCACTTCAGCGAGTCAGCACAGACTGAGAAACGCTGGGGCACCTGATATCGGATGATCCGAAGAGGCAAGGACCCTAAGAGGCAGGTACCCTAAGAGGTCCGTTCTTATGACCTCACCCAACGGTAAAGGAAGAGGTCCCCTAGAAGGGCTGGGTCCCTAGCTTGGGCCCAGAGGGCGTAACCTCCGTCTGCGAAATTGGAGACTCGGTGGTCCCTTCGTGTTTGATCTTTTGACACGGAGTTTAGGGTGTTCCGTTCCCGGTAACTCCTAGATACCGTTGACAAATTTAAAAATAACTTTCCGTATAATGAACTAGTTAAAATACTCCTTTTTTTGATTTATGTACGGAATGAGTTTTGAGTAACGGAGTACAAAACGCCGACGAGATTTTTCGGTCCATTTTGGTGGGGGACGCGATAAAGTTGACCGTAGAACAAATCTCATCAATTATCAAGAATAGTGAAAAGGAGTTTTGATACACAAAAGTCCTTCTAATAAGGTCCCCTGTCATTGTATTACACTTAAGAGTAGAAAGGTCAAAGACCATTATCAAAGAAGCGATAGGGAAACGGACTAGACATTCCATTACGGTGTAAACCAGAAAATCAAAAGAAGTATAAACAAAAACATTGACATCGTAGGACCAAGACCTTTGTTAATAACATTCTCAGTCCTGTCAGACTCAATAGTCAAGTCAAGTCAGCGAGTCAGCACAGGCTGAGAAACGTTGGGGTACTTAACGTCGTGCGGTCCGGAGGGACAGGTAGTGGTTGAGGGCCTCAAGTGAGTTTGAGTACAGGTAGCTTAGCCACTACGGTAGGTCGGGAGAGTAGGAGACAGCAGGGGAAGAGGAGGACGGGGGTTAGGGAGGGTCGTAGTCAGAAAAGGTTGCTCAGTTGAAAAGCGTACTCCACCGGTTTCATGACCTCAAACTCGAAGTCGTAGTCAGGAAGGCTACTTGTGGGTCCTGACTAGAGGAACGTCAGGTTCCCTGAGAGTTCTCAGAAGAGGTTGTGGTGTCAAGTTTTGGTAGTTAAGAAGCCGCGAGTCGAAAGAAGTGTCAGGTTGAGAGCGTAGGTATGTACTGGTGACCTTTTTGGTATCGGAACTAATCTGCCTGGAAACAACCGTTTCATTACAGAGACGAAAAGTTATACGATAGATCCAACCAGTATTGAAAGGAAGGTTCCTCATTCATGGAAGACTAAAGTACCGACGTTAGTGGTAGACGTCACTAAAAACCTCGAGGTTTTTTATTTCAGACTGTGACAAAAGGGTAGATAAAGGGTTCTCCACTACCCTGGACTACGGTACTAGAATCAAAAGACTTACAACTCGAAATTCGGTTGAAAAAGTGAGAGGAGAAAGTGAAAGTAGTTCTCCGAAAAATCAAGGAGAAGTGAAAGACGGTATTCCCACCACAGTAGACGTATAGACTCCAATAACTATAAAGAGGGTCGTTATAACTAAGGTCGAACACGAAAAAGGTCGGGTCGTAAAGAGTACTACATGAGACGTATATTCAATTTATTTGTCCCACTGTTATCTGTCGGAACTGTATGAGGAAAAGGATAAACCTTGGTCAGCCAACAATGTACAGGTCAAAATTGACAACGAAGGACTGGATGTATATCCAAAGAGTTCTCCGTCCAGTCCACCAGACTATAAGGGTAGAGAAAATCTTAAAAGGTGTCAAATAACACTAGTGTGTCAGTTTCCGAAACCGTATCAGTTATTCCGTCTTCATCTACAAAAAGACCTTGAGAGAACGAAAAAGCTACTAGGTCGTCTACAACCGTTAAACTAGAGACCAAGGAGACGGAAAAGATTTTGGTCGAACTTGTAGTCCCTCAAGTGTATGACGACTTCGGACCGAACCTGTTAAAACTCGTATTGAAATGATCGCACACTATACTCACGTTAACACGCCATCAATGTGACGATCACTTTTGTTGAGGTCTATAAAAAGAGAGAGTTCAAGACACACGTGCACGGACACAGGTGGTATCTACCGAGACCGGTAGAACCACGAATCCTCTTGACCGACAATCCACTCATACGTCCAGTGGTGTCGTCACTTGGCCTTATACCGTGTCGAGATTTCACTATAACAGTAAGGACGAGTGGAAAGAAACCGGTTTCGGTTAGTATACCGTGAGCGATTGTGTCTCCCGTCACTTCATGGTAGGACGGGACGAAGATCTTTTTGACTCGATTACCTTGTTAAACTACCTGTGGTGGTCGATGAAGGGGTAAGATATTTCACGAGTAGCACACGATTAATGGAAAAGGGGGTTAAAAAGGAAAAATCTTAAAGTATTTTAGAAGAGTAAACCATATGTCGAAATATCACACTTTCTTCAACCATAAATTTTTTTTTAGGAGTCCATCTTTAATTCTTTTGACACAGTAAACTTTCTGTAAAATGATTGAGTCTCAACCTAAACAATTTCTTATTTTGAGTCTCGTATTTACGTCCTATGAACATCGTAAGGATAAGATTTTTAGGTCGATAAGAAAAAGATTAAATTGTTGAAACTCAAATATTTGACATAACTTCAAGAAACCAATGTTCGTTGTCTTAAACTAATTGGGCCTACTCTCCCTGTAAAAACCTTCCTAGACCTTTTTATGCCTCCTAGTTTCCACTTCCGTCTTCTAGTTCGAAACTACTGGTCCTCAAGATTTTCAAGGACTTTCACTTCCTTTATTGAAAACAAGAGATACATGTATTCGTCTAACTTATAGACGTACAGAGTTAAAATTTCCCTTCGTCCTCACAACACTTATCGTCTTTTCAAAGAGTCAATGAGTCGTATTGTGTTTAACCATTACTGAAAGATTTGTAAAGAGATACTTTGCCAGTAAATTACAAAAGTCACGATTGTACTAATAGACCTTGAAAAATTTTGGATAATCGTGAAACCGTACTCAGAACGAAAGGTACTTATAAGGTCTAAAACAGTTTGATAAGAAAAACTAAAAGATCACTGTCACTGCTTTTTGGAGAGTTTCCTTCGGAAGCCAGGGAATTGTCCCTATACGTCCGGTGTCTCTCACGGCTGTCGAATCACCTCATGCCTCTTCCACTGGTGCCAGAGAAGTTGCTCCTACCGAGAAAATAACCACGGATACGACCCAGATTCCTCTTTCCTAGACACCTTTCGTTACCTTCAAGGTGTCGTTGCAAAGGTGAGGCCCGTATTTGTCTCGTGCATCGTTGTTTGGTCACCAAGTGTGGTTGGAAGGTCTAAATTGACAAGTTCCCTCGTTCTTGAAAGTATATCTTGTCTTTGTAAGACCGTCTTCGAAAGTGGGTCTTAAGTTTGTAGGACGTTGAGACAATTCTTTTTTTCGTGACGGAACTTTTTCACTTTGATGAATCGCGATATCCGGACCTCAAAAAAAAAAGAAAGTCCACGAGTTTTACGTTTGGTGTTTTTGTTTAGGACATAAATCCAAGTGGTGTTGACTTAGGTTTCAGAGATAGGCCACTTTACGTATGGACGGACCAGGGTGAGAAGTGACACAAACGTATCTACAACGACGGAACGCCCAAAAGACGCATACGTGTACACATGAGTGAGAGCCTCTTGACCGAGTCACTGAAGTGAAGTACTTACCAATTTTCTACCATTCGGTGGACCAATAAATTCGACATTTCTCCTTATACTTACAGAATAATTTATTGTGAAGTAACTTATATATATCAGACTCAAATAATAAATTTTACAATGATCGTCTTCAGAATCCACTTGTTAGTTGATCATAAATAACTCGAGGATTGAGAAACGGGTCTCTGCCAGAACAAATTTATCTTAAGAAAGTTAAAGTTGTACTTGAATCAAAGATAGTCAATCCTGTGGATTTTTGTAAAAACAAATACCAAACAAACAAAAAAAAAGACCTGAGTTAAGTCGACGTTTTCTTCGTCACCAGTCTAATAGAATGCTTTCTTGTCCGTTCTCTCCACAGACACGACCCCAGACTATTGACATAGATAAACTATAGAGGTAAAGATTTAACTGACGAAAATGGAAAAAAGATACAAACATATTACCATACAAGGTATATAAAGTACTTACGTAACATGTATAATACAATTATAAATGTGTTAAATTTTATCTCTAACAAAATAAAACTTCACTCTTTCTTGTAATTGTCCGTACAGACATGTCGATCTCATATATCATTATATGGTAAAAAGTAGTCAGGTGTCGACACTGGTTATTGTACTCCAAGGGTTTGACTTCTGAAACATGTTTCGTAAACCTAAAACAAGAATATACGAAAAGGTTGTTAGAGTTTTATTTTATAGTATATTTATAACTCCCCTTACAAAAGTATAAAAAGTTTCATCTAACAACAAAAACTCACATGAGGACGGGGTCGGGCGGTTTTTCTTTTTGGCAAATGTCGTATTTAATTTTAAGGATATGTATGCAAACGGATATAGTGTAAAATTCTTAGAAGTCCCACCCTATAAAAAGACACAAGAGGAAGATAGTTTCGATCATGTTTAAGTCTCTTAAATAAAGGACCGTACACTCGATGATCAGGAAGATTTTAACATGTACTCTCGCCAAATCTTTATGATACTTCCCGACACGTACACACAGTCATTTTAAGTCACAACTCGGGTAAAAATACCTTTATAAAGAATTGGAATGGTAATTTAGGAATTCATATAAAGACTTAATACAAATACACTTTGGTTGAGTGTCAAAAAGGAAAGTAAAAACTTGAGATGGGTACCCATATATAACAAGTTCGGACCTGAAAATAAGTATATCGGGAGAGAGAGAGAATACCTGGTTTTACTCCTTAACACATATTATCAGTTAATGATTAGGTGTGACTTATCGATTAATAGGAAAATTTGGACACGTAGGAGGCTTTACCTATCCGTCGTCTTTTCTTACAGAATGAATGTTGTTTTGAACCACCCGAGTCCTGAACTGGTGTGAAGACTACCTTCCTAATGGTTTCACCCTTCCGTGACACCAGGAGTTCGACCCTTACTCCTCGGTGTGTGGGGAGGTCGTGAACTCGAACTAGGGGTAGATTAAAATTCCGTCTCGAAAAGAGTTCCTTCTCAGTAGTACAAGACTGAATGGACCCCCCTTAAAGACCATGAGTCGATAGTTACTCCGGTTCCAATCCTGAAGACTCAAATCAAGGAGATCATAGGGCCAAGGAGTAGAAACAGTAGTCGACTTTTCCAAAGACGTCCAACCTGTATCAGAATTTTTACGTAATCCTAATTATATTTAAATTAGTGGAAAGTTAATCTTTAATTGTGTTTATTACAAAATAAAAGGACCTAGTGTCTCAAGAAATTGAACACTCGTTATTCGTACATGGACGAGTATAAAAGACTTACAGGGTTTGTATACCTAACCTTTTTAGTCTAACGACATTCTAACGGAAATCGATACTGAGAAGTAATGGGACAAAGTTATCGTAAACCAAAGATGACCCTTAGACGTGTCTTCCTTATCCAGATACTGATTGAAAGAGATCGGATGTCGGTTATAATAAAGTTACATTATCTAACATATATTAGAGGTCCTAACTACCACCCCTAGTCAAGGATCCCTCGACAAGTTCCCAATCCTTTTGCGTTCAAGAGAAGGACCAAGGTCGTGACTACAACATGAATTTGGAATCCGTTCACCGAACTGGGGAAACGAAGTTTGACAGAGTTGAAGTTTCACGATTACTACTAGAGTCAATGGAATAGAGACAGTGTCCCACAAGAAAACATACTTCTTTTTAAACTTTTACTATTTTCGATTCTACGGAAGATTGAAGTATTTGTTTGGATATTAGATTACTATGCAGTTTTTCAGTGAGGTGTGTATGGTTGAAAAAAGGACACTTGTGTATTTATATAAAAATATCTTTTGGTTTAGATGTCCTTTACTTAGATGACAAGTTACTCGTCATACCAAACGTGTACGGTAGGTTTTAATAATTAGTCTTCCTTTAATTCGTCCCAGAAACGATATGTTTTCACAAAAAGTGATTAAAACGTACACAAATATTCTTTTACACTTAAACCACCTAAATAAGACAACCATTTTTCCGTAGACTATAAAATCTACATAGGTATAAATATTTTCACATTTCGTGTTACCTTAATACGACCTTCAGAGTTTATTATAAAAAGGATGAAATATAAGTACCTTCTCTACTCGATTTCTCTCCTGTGATTACCCTTTACCACCACACAAAAAGATTCGTAAATTCTGTATTAACGGTTAACTTTGGGATTTTTACAAATGTACAGTAATTCCAAACGAAGAACATTGTTAAAATTTAACTAATACTTCCCTAACCCAAACATTAGACACCATCATACATAGGATCATGGGTATCACTTTATTCATCCCAACACGGTTTCGAATGAAACAAATATAGAATTTAACAACCTAATGTGGTAGTTCCGTCTACTTTCTATGCGTCTTGACCAAATGGACTAAAAGAAAACCGATCTTAATTATAAGTATCTCTTGGAATAATTTTACACAAACATAACATCCACCACAAACATAATACGGATACTTATACATACCAAATTTTTATAAAAGTCATATGTTCTTTAAGTTCAAAGGGTTATTTGCAAGTTGAAGTGCATGAGATTTTTACAAAGGAAAAAAAAGATAGGTGTATTCCTCTCAGTCTTAAATGTATAGTTGGAATGGAAGTCAACGGAGACTAGGACCCTATAGACGTTTACTTCATATTTAATCATCTCGTATTTCCATATTCATTCCATAAAACTCGACTTACTATTAAAAATGTTTATCTGGTAAATTATAGTAGGTGTAGATGTTTGACATTATACGGTTATTTGAGATATCAATACTATTTACATTTTAATTTCACTTGCATATAAGTAGACTAACCAAAATCTTGTTACACCTTCACAGGGAAACGTTCTTTTGTAGGTTATCCGACATGAAAGGTGGTTCCGATGACCCATTAACCTTGTGGACTAGACCGAGTCGTCTTTTAGTTGACTTTTAACACTAAAGATTTTTCGTTAAAGGCACGTGATTCGTCAAAGGTATGTCATATATGAAAAAAATAAGGGAGTGAGGAGAATCTTTACGAAATGTTTCCACCCGAACTCAAATTTCGACTGAATAAGTACCAATCTTTGAAGAACCAAAATTATATCATACCAGTCTTGCATATGATCCCCTTTTGTCTGTTTTGACACAGATATTTTGTCAAGCCACATATGTTGGATTTTTCGTCAGTAACTTTTCAACTCTTTAGACGATGTTACATTAAGAGGTCCTTCTTTTATACCATATGTTTGAATGACCTAGGACTTCAAGGACCGTCTGAGTTAGGATTCAGAGAAAGAGTGAGATGGTAAAGGGACTTCATAGAGTGTGGGGGTTCTGAAACTAACAGTGTAGACCTGACGGTTGAAACTTCATAAAAGATAAGGTTTTAGGAATGTGGACTTCAAAAGGTATCTACTGAAGAATGAACTACAGACGGGAGACTACTGTCCTCCTTTTTACAAAACTTTCACCTACGTATTAAAAGGGGACGATTTCGACAAATTGAGGGTGGGGGATGGTGTTGACCTGTCGAGTCACGAAAATTCGTTGTCATTCATGAGTTCGGTAATTGGTAGTAGGAAGTATAAGTCAGAAGAGGACAAGGGGTGCGAGTTGGACAGTGATTTAAGACAACTACACTAACGAACGCATACAGGACCTAACCGGGTCCTCGTGAAGTCGATTTGGTTGAAGTAGGGATGAGACGAGGGGGTTTACTGAAAGGCAACAAGAATTCTCTCTCGTCTTTCAGAAATTAACGAGGAGTAATAGGTCGTGCCAGTCTAAGGAGGAGTCCAGGACTTAGGGTAACAAATGGTAGCAAGGGAGGGAAGGAAGGATAATGTCACCAACATAGTATACGAAGGCTAAGAACTCCACGATAGTCAGAACATGGTCGGCGTCAACCTCACTCACCGAGGGGTACTTACTGTCTGCTTTAGGTCCACCTTTACTTCCCCTCACGAGTACTACTTTGAAGGTCTTTCGAGAAGGGAACGGTGATACCGAACTCTACGGTACCTTGGGACGGACCAGGGATAAGGACGAGTACCTCCTCAATTCTGGGGTGTCTCATTCCCTAAATGTCACTATGTCCCTTTGACCATCCATTTAAGGTTGGAAGAAAGAACAGAGTACAGGGAAGGGTGTAGGGAATATGTCCTAGCAGGGTACCTAATCTAGTTAGTAAACGTAAATTGTCCCCGGTTAACTTATCTTAGATAATTAACCAACAACAAAAAAAAGGACGGAGTAAGAGGGAAAGGGAACACGGATTATGATCAAATACCCCTGACGTGAGGGAGTATTTAATCATCAGGTATATGACTGACGACGTCCGAGAAAATTCCTTAAGTCCGATTCTGAGTCGAAAATAGTCGAGACTCATAAACCAGTTAAAGAAGGACAACACTCGGAAAATTTGAATGAAGAAGTGTTTTGGTGACTAGACAAAGTTTCAAATTACAGTACAGAAATCTCTTTGGAGGGGTTTGAAGCTATTGAGCCAGTTTAGTGTGAAAAAATCACATAGCCTAATAATGAATGGAGAGTTATAAACGTGGTCAGTGACAACGTCAAAATATCATTAATGGTACAGATAATGAAACTAATCAGGTCTTTAAGATATTCCCGTAGAAGAAAAAATACTTCGTAGTTGACAGATCGTATTAGAGACCGTAGGCTCCCTGTAAAAATTATATAAACAATTTATCAGTGTCCTCTATAAGGTTTATTGATTACGTAAACTCTTTTACGATCAGGTCTATGTACTTTGTTAGAGGTGATCGTGGAGATTTGACAAGAAAGAGACCCAAGAGACAGAATTATTTACTGGGATAATAGTGATACAGTGAGTTTGGTTTTCGGACTTTCCGTAAGGACCGGGGTGACAAAGAGTGACAAAGTGTAGTAGATAGTTAACATTGAGATTTTATGAGAAATTGAGTCTCAAGTGGTGATAGTGATGGTGAGATTTGGTTCTGTAGCTAAAGGATCCCGACCAGAAGAACGAAGTAAAAACACCAGGAGACTTTAGACAATTTGTTAGGGTTCTTCTGAATGTTTCATATGTAGTCTAATATCATTACCAAAGAGTCACTTAAGTCGGTTCTAAGATTTTTGAGGATTGGTGTACTGGTATACACTCCATGAAATGGATGGACGGATCACAAAAAGACAGACTTTACAGGGGGGCTTAGAAGATATTTGACCGAATATCAGATAAATTTCCAGTGAATAAACCTCTACAAAGACTAATAATTGAGACTTCATCAGTCCCGACAATGTAATGAGGAATAAAGAAGTTTCGTCAGTAATGACTAAATATAGGAATAAATTAAAAACAGAAGAGACGTGGATGATGTTACACTCAAGGTACTCTTTTCGTTGAAACGGATAGAACAAGGGACGAGACTGTGGGTCTTAACCGGGGTCGTACTTTGTCAAGAGTTTTTTATCAACAATTCGTGGTGTACCCTTTATTGTTTATTTTCATTCGTTTTTTGGTTAATCAGACGAGTAATTTTGAATGACTAGACCCTCTCTAACCTGTTCTGCCTCCTCATCTTTCTGGGACCCGAGTGGAAGAGTGCTCCAGTGTAGTTTTAGTGTCTGTAAACGTCTTTACAGTTGTCACTTTCTGACCTTGGATGTTCCTTTTTTTAGAGAAGATGTTGACTTCTGTTTCATGTGTGGAGTTCCTCTGTCCATCCTTCCCACCTTCACTATATCAGTTCAGGTATAGGACTCACACTGTGTGTCTAATCTCTCATTAATGTAACGTTTTTTTTTGGTGTGTGTGTGTAAAAAAAACAGTAAACGTCGTTGTACCTACCTGAACCTCCCGTAACACGATTCACTTTATTCAGTCTCTTTCCGTTTGTAACATACCATAGCGAATGTACATCTTAGATATCTGGTTTACTCATTTATATGGTCTTTTCTTTTTTTAAGTCTATAATTTTTTACATGATCCCTAATGGAACCTCTCTTCGTTGGATCCTTATCCTATGAGTCTCAATGTTTGATAGTACTTGTTTTATTTCTGCGTAACTCCTATATATAATATGTTATGTCCCTTCCGCCGGCTATCAAATATTATCGGTATCTACCGTAAATTGTAAATTTTTGACACCTATAGTTACAACATGTGGACATTGAATGGATCATAATATACAGTCAAGTCAAGTCAGTGAGTCAGTACAGACTGAGAAACACTGGGGTACTTACCGTCGTGCGGTCCGGAGGGACAGGTAGTGGTTGAGGGCCTCAAGTGAGTCTGAGTACAGGTAACTCAGCCACTACGGTAGGTCGGGACAGTAGGAGGCAGCAGGGGAAGAGGACGGGAGTTAGAAAGGGTCGTAGTCCCAGAAACGTTTACTCAGTCAGGAAACGTAGTTCACCGGTTTTATAACCTCAAAGTCGAAGTCGTAGTCAGGAAGGTTACTTGTGGGTCCTTACTAGAGGAAATCCGATCTGACCAACCTAGAGGAACGTCAGGTTCCCTGAGAGTTCTCAGAAGAGGTCGTGGTGTCAAGTTTCCGTAATATACAGTCGATATGAAGTTTTATTTGGACAAATGTAAAACATTTGTACGGATGTAAATCTTATACAAGTCGAATAAAACCACTATTAAAGTTATATGTATATTTCGATTCAGTCTCCAAAATATATACTTTTATTACAGTACAGTTAACGTAGAGTTAAATTTTTTATATGTCGATGGAGTTATTTTTATGTCTTGACGTGTGTCGTAATTGAGTCATTAAGGTCAATATTCTGTGTTCTGTCTAAAACCGCCGCCCCCGCCCCGCCGTCCCCCCCCGCCATTTAAAGTCGTTCAATGTATGTTTCTTGACGTGATGTTAGATATAATCTTACTAAACGTACCACTTCTATAAATATTAAAGTACGTCGTTTATAAATATTAAAAATGTAAGATAAAACTTTAATAATAGAATTTAAATTAAATATTTTATGGTTGTGTATGAAGAAACTAAATTTGTCACCTTCGTATATTAACACGATAAAATTATTTTCTACATTAATTTTCTCAGTTGGTGATCTACCCTCACAAAATGTTCCTATATTTGTTACATGTTTCGGGTACAATATATGTGCGTTCCATAGAAAAAAAAGGAACTTCCGTCAAAAACTCTAACTTTGTACATATACATAATGAATCTAAAATGAGAAAGTAAAGAAAATGAAGAAATGAGAAGATTTAGTATCAGTAATGACTTGAAGTAATTAAGTTCGAAACAGTTAACGTATCCAGAAAAGATTCCCTAACCATAAAAAGTTTAGAATTAAATACTATTTTAATGTTATTTATGGATTCTGTACCCCTTTTATCGAATAAAAGTAAAAAAGGAAAAACCATCTTTCTATTCACTGAAGACTTAACAAACGTAATAATAGTTAAAGATTTGTTTAACTATAAAACAAACGACCCGAAGGGACCAACCGAGTCAACTATTTCTTAGACGGACGTCATGTCCTCTACCCCCAAGATAGAGACCCAGACCTTCTAGGGGGCCTCTTTCTTTACTGTCGGATGAGGTCCTAAGAACGGACCCTTTAGGGTTCCTGTCTCCTCGGACCGCCCGACGTCAGGTACCCCAGTGTTCTCATCCTGTGTTGAATCGTTGATTTGGTAGTGATCTGTTTAACTATCAAGAAGGAAAGGAGACATTAATCTTTATGGGGGTCATATTCCTATTTTATAAAATATCACTTGTAGACGTAGCGATTTAATTATTATGAAGATAGTAGTCGGACAACACTTCTATTTGTACTGAAGGTCACACATTTATCGGTTATACGTTTCATGTTTAGTGTGATATTGTAATAATTTGTGAAAAATTTTTCACAATTGACTTTTCTCCATGAATACTAGTACAACTATTAAGACGTCATTTTCCATTCCACAACAAACTTTGTTTAATAAAACAATTCTTCCTACTGTTCCACTTTGGACGCAACTGTAGATTATGTTTATTTTGTTAAAGTTTGAGTCCCATTTGAAATGGAAGTCATGTGTTGTCAATTTATGGAATTACCTTAAGTGGTGGAGAGTATAATAATCACAGTTGGACCCCGTGATGACTTCCCGAAACAGTCGTGTACTCAGGACCCAAGGTAGCAACCTCAAAACACAAGACGTCTAGACCCCGACCTGGATTCTTAAACGTAAAAATTTTCAAGAGTCTACGACGGCGAAGTGGACGACCAGTCCACTACGGTGGACTTCTTATTGACTAGATGTTGTGACGGCTTTAAACCTTTTGTTGGCTAATTTTAACCCTTTTTAAGTCTTTATTATTTTAGTATAGTCAGTAAAGAGACTTATACGAAAAGTATCATGGTTTGACTGAAAGTCTTACTATTCTTATCGTATGGGGGAACTACTAAATACCAGAGTTTAGGTGTTGTGTCATTATATTTTAAAGTTACAAAATATTATAGACTGTCAACAAAAGAAAAAAATATGGTTCTTTACGGTTAGATCCTTTTTATCGAGATGAAAGATAAAATTTATATATATATATAAAAAAAAAAATTAATTCGTTTACTTTGACGATTAGAAGTACCGGAGGCTCTTCAAGATTTTACCAACCTTTTAACGAAGTCGTAGATAAGACCAAGAAAACGTCTCGTTAGAGTGTCAAGAAACGAGAGAGGTTCAGATTTGTCTTTCAGAGAAACGTGACCTTATGTGTTGTGCTCGGAAAGCATTTAGGAAGTTTTAGGAATTAGGTGAAGATTGGGTTCGATATACGGTAAAGAAATAGAAGGGTCGTTGGTGTCTTCTCATACACATGTCGGCTAATGATACCTGGTAAAGATTTGAGAGGATGAAGAGTCCTAGGAGGTTCGGAGAACAAAGTGTCTAGAAATCCTTCTAAAAATCAATTACCCCTGTAGATTACATGTACGTCTAACATGGTTGTATCTTGAAACAATCTCAATGTGTTCTCTCTCAATGAAGGTCTCTCTTTCGTAGATGTAAGGATGAAAAAGGACTTTGACATTGAAAAGTCTCCCCATTATAAGAAGTAAGAGTCGAAAACGGTACTACAATCTTCATAAATGTTGACTCCCACATCGAAACCATTTAAGTTTAGAAACTGGCCGCTTGTCACACGTTATTATCATTTTAATTTTACGTCACTTTGTCGTGTTAATTAGAGGTATCTTAACTATTTCTACTTTTTACTAGTAGTATAAATGTTAACCGTTCCCCCTACCACTTGACAAGTATTGAGGACGATTGTGATTGACCATTTTGTAAAATTTTCGTTAAACCGTCATACACAGTTTTACATATTTTCCAGGGTTTTATGGGAGATCTGTATAATTAATTCTTATGGTATAAAGGATATTAAATATAATTTGATATTTCATTTTTCTATCTTTATATTGACATTAAAAAATTTACCAGTAAAAGTTTATTTGGGTAAAACTTCTATCGTGAAATATCACTATCTTACAGTTTGGAAACCTAAAGTATAAGGTCCTCAATTCTAAGACTGGATATATTTTCGGATCGTAGACAAGCGTATCCAAATAAAAACCCTCTTTAGACGTTATCGAAATTAGTTTAAGAGTTTCGTCGAGTATATGTGTTAAAACGTAAATTTGTCCCCAAACCTCTTAAACGACTTTGGGTCAAATAAGTGGTAAGAATCCTTGAAGACTAGACCAGTGGAGTGTAAATTAAGTTCTTCTTTGACTTTAGATTCTTTTTTTCAAGGTGTTTCAGTGGTACGATCAATGTCGTATACCAGTTTAATATATCTATGTCGTATCAAAGGATAGATATAAATTAGGTATATAGATATATGTATACATGAATTGTATACATATATACGTTGACACCTATATTGCATACACACATTAGAGTAATTACACCAACCAAACACGGGAATGTAAACAGTGACAAGTCCTAATCTTAGAGAAGCAATTTTTTTTTTCATAGATCAAATTTTTAGTAATAAAATATATTATCTAAGTCTCTTTCCATGAACGGGTTCTAGTGTAGCGAATGGATATCACCACTTCCGTTTACCATCGGAGGTTATGACATTCGTCCGTCCGTAGACCAGAAAGTCTAAAGTTTTGGACCGAGAGGATGAAATGTCAACATACTAGATACACAGGGAACTTTAAGTCAAAAGAGTAGACCTTACTATGGATTGAAAATCCAAACACCTTCCTTACTTATTCTTTTAAATTTGATTTGATTGTTCCTTGTTTTATCCAAGAACTGTTTACCAACGAGCTGTACATTTTGGTTTACATTCATAAACATTCTATATTACTAATAGTACACACCTTCGTTCATTCTATTACCGATCCTGACAGTCGTATCTTTATTGGGATTGACGAATGTTATTTATATTTAGGGAATACTAAATACAACCACCGACACGTGGCGACCTCGCCACTACCTGTCCGTCAACCACTACCTGTCCCTCCGGACCACACGACGTCAGGTACCCTAGTGTTTCTCAACCTGTACTGACTCACTGACTTGACTTGACTACTAAATACAATACCTTTTATAGAGTTCCAGAATTGATGATAGACATGGTGCTCAATATCCTTTTGTCGAAAACTCACCTTGATAACTCGAAAAGTAGAGTGGTCTCCAGAGTGTAGAAAGGTGGGACGACCTGTGTTTCGAAGGGATTACCGGTAGTGCTGAAGGAGGTAGGAGGGTGACTTCAGTAGTACAGTTTTTACTATTAACACACGTCGGAAAGAGTGTTTTTGCAGACCCTGAGTAATATTCACTTTGTTCACCGTCTCTTAAGACGTGTGAGCGGAGATTAACGTCAGGTGACGACTCGAAGTGAACTCACCTATCAAGAGGTAGAAAATATCAAATTCCTAAAACTCCTTTGATTACTTTGTGTCTTCTGGACTTGGAGGAAGATTTCTACAGTCCTGTGAATGTGAAAGAAACCCAGATACCCGTTTACTGGTATCGTAAGTCCTGGGGTGGGTACTCTTCATGCATAGACACAAATAGGAAAAAGGAGTATTTTAAGAAGGAAAGAGACGGTCAGAACCACTTTAGTTTCCTGTTTCTCTGTCGTTGATTAACGAACGTGTTGAGGGTTGACATATCAATTCAAGTGACCTTGTGTGTAATATGACCTTGGGACGTCTACCAACCTGTGTACCATACATTTCACAACAAATATGAAACCTTGACATTGTTACTCAGTGAACGGGTTTATTAATTTTTACGTATATTGTATGTTTTGTTTAAGACACTAGTAGTGACACCGTTATACGTAAATCACTTGTTAGGAAGTGAAGAAAAGACTGGACAGTAGTCGATTTTATGTATATATACGTAGGGATACACTATAATTATCACTGTGTCATTATTATTAACTACTACTTTATGTAATCGATAAAAAGGAGGAGTTTCACATAGAGTCGCCGAATCTCATACTTACAACTTCAGTCATATCAACCACCTTCTTACCGTTGCGTGTGACGTGTGGTTGAGGTTAGTATACGATTATCGACACACCCTTTCCACTCTGGTTGCTCCACCAGGGGTTTTTTCACGGCCTTATCTAATTGTTACGGACGTCACCTACGTCCTTATCCCTGACCGTCGGGCATGTGTCCCATAAACAGGAAGGACCCAAACGCCAATACTTGAGATCCGAAATTCTTAGTCACTCTTGTTTAAGAAACTAAAACAAAGACCGTAGTGGTGAGTGGTCAATTCATTGATTTACCGGAATACCCTCAACAAATTAGAGAGTCTCAGACATAGTCAAATTAGTTGACATTAACTCCTTTGATTATAAAAGAGGAGGAGAGGGAGGGTGAGAGGGGTGGAGTGAGACAGAACTGCCAATACTAAAAATTTACGTATGTGCCACCGTGGTCCGTATATCGGTGTATAAGTTATTTTGATCCATCATGATAGTGACGAAAATGATTATTATAAAATTTCTTTCTTAAAAAGTGTCCAAGTAGTGTGTGACTTCTTCATTGGTCTGGTGTCTGTATGATTCTTAAGTGTCCTTAGGGAATAGACAGGAGGATAAAGAGGTTTCATGACGGAAAAAGTCATTGTTTTCATTTACGGACCTTCCTATTTGAAACGTCCTCTACGGCACGTGGTACCTCCCACTCGACTAAAAACTTTGTAGTGTCGAAGTTCCCCCTGGGTCCGAGACGGTAAAAACGGTCACGAAACCCCGGTTAGTGTACCGACCCGAAGTTTATGAGTGGGGTAGAAGGAGTGGTCGAAGAGGGAGTATTCTAAAGTGACACTATGACGTTAGTTTCCGTTAACGATTTAAATTTTTATGATATGCATACATTTTATTACCTGAAAATTACAGTAAATTTTAAGTCTCTTTTTGTCCCTTATCATACGGTGGGTAAATGGGTTATAGACTCTAATAGTTACAATTGTAGTGAATGAACTCTGATATAACAATGAATAAATTTGTCTTGATGAATTAAGGAAACCAACCTTAGAGAGTATAAGTCTCGACTTCGTGACTACGAGTCTTTAGGGTCCTTGATGGAGGTGTATCTTAATTGTTCTCGAAACTTTCGATTACTAAAGTCCCAAACGAGTTTGTTATCCCAATAGGTTCTTCTACCCCCTACCGGGTCACTGAAGTCTCCATCGGAAAGTCCCAGTGTCGCTTTCCAACAAGTGAGAGACTCGATAGTCGTACTTAGGCTCTGTCTACTGTTAAAACAACCCGAGTCGGTACACTTTTCTCCCAGATCCTTATTTCCGAACCTTGGGTCATTTCAGTCAAAGACACCTTCTGGAGGTAATGTGACAAGTGGTTTCGTCGTACTTCTTGATGGAAGATGGTCTTCTCGAGTGAGGATTAGGAGATTACGTTTTACTCTAACCATAGTGACGAAATCGTGACACGCTGCATTTTATTACCTATTTAATCTTTCGGGGGACTGTCAGGGGAACGATTGTAGACGCGAAGCGACCAAGAAGGACTTTCTTCGACGTATACCATTGGGGCCACGGGAGGAGGACAAATACGAGGCAAACGTCTACCGTCTTCCTTCGACTAGACACCCCATGCCAGACGCGTATAGTAATACCACTCAATAAAGTCGACTCTTTAGTCATAGATTTTTTCTGGCACCGAAAACCACGGTTTTTATTCGTAAACAGTGAATTTTGAAAGTTTCTCTTCGGACTCGGAACGGTAGGCAGAGTCCCGTGCGTGTAGTCTACCGCCCAAACTTGCACACCGGAGTAATACGTCGCAGGGATGGTCACTGTGTAGACTGAACTCGTGTGAGGGAGAGTGGTCTTTTGGTACAACTGAAACACAGAATCCTCTTTTCTGGAGACGTTAAGACTGAGTTAGAGGGAAGGTTATCAGTGTTACTTGCTTCGAACTAATCTCGTTACCGTAGGAAGGACACCAGTGTTTCTGGTGGTAAAGAGTTTCCTCGTAGGGACCTCGGGACTGCGAACCACTATGGACGAGGAAGACTCCCCGCCCACTTACCTCCCTTTTCTTCCGAAGATACTAGTTTTCTCACACTTTACTCTGACACAAGGGACGAACCTCTCGACTCGGTGCACGATTTCCGACTCGCTGACGTCGTATCGACGACGACCAGTCGACGAGTCAGCACAGACTGAGAAACGTCGGAGAACCTGACGTCGTGCGGTCCGAAGTGACAGGAAGTGGTAGAGGGTCACAAAGTAGGTCACAGAGTGTTCGTGAACAAGAATTTTGCGATAGTGTCTGGGCGTACTTGTAGTACACCCTGGAACACTTTTCGTCTTAAATCCTTACTACTAGAGTTAATAAAAGAGAGGTCGAGGATTTACACAACGGAAGAGAGAGAGGGGAAGAGAGAGGGAGAGAGAAAAAGGTAGGGAGGAGGAGAGAAGGAAGGAGGAGAGAGGGTCAACAAGAAAGACATTTGAATCTACAAATAATGTATTAGACATGGGGAGATACCTCTTCCGTTACCGTTGGGTGAGGTCATGAAAACGGATCTTTTAGGGTACCTATCTCCTCGGACCATCCGACGTCAGGTACCCCAGCGATTCTCAGTCTGTGCTGACTCGCTGAAGTAAAAGTGAAAAGTGAAAGTACGTAACCTCTTCCTTTACCGTTGGGTGAGGTCACAAGAACGGACCTCTTTAGGGTCCCTAAGAGGTAGGGTCCCTACCTCGGACCACCCGACGGTAGATACCCCAGTGTGTCTCAGCCTGTGTTGACTTCGTTGAATCGTCATGGGGAGATCGATTACAATCCGACAGACTAAGAAGGACTTCTTCTCTATTCTTCAATAAAAGACGACAAATACAAATGTTTTACATGGAAAACTTAGATAATGGTTTAATAACTAAAACTGACACAGGAACCACCTGGTCGACTTTTCGAAGTATAACAAGAGATTTACCTACTGTACCGTACCATGAAGAGGTCTGTTTGCATTCTTTTGATGACTTATTTGAGAATCTTGTACCAAAGGAGGAGTGTGACTCGGACGGCTCCAGTATTAACTATGTTTTCTGGAAGCTGTTTAAAGGACGTTTTGGACCCTTTCCCAAAGTTTGTTGTAGTTGGGCACGTCACAAATTCTCGAGTCCGATACCTAGGTCTGTCTCGACTATACTTGAAAGACGGAGATTCAATCAGTCAGTACACCAGGACCTGTGTAATAGTGTAAAGAGACTGTAATACTTACTACAACGCCTAATTTCCTCTATTTCTTATATTTTCGCACATCGTGTTACAGACGATTCTTGTGGATAAGTTTATCACCGATGACAAACATAAGATAGTCACTGTTATACTCAAATCTTCCTTCGACTTTAAAAGTGATTTCGACCAGGACGGACGAAGTGATTGTGGGTACTACGACTAGGACCGGACCTTAAACTTGACCCACAATTTTGAGTGGGAAAATAAAAGGAAAGTGAATTAAATAAGGGTGTGGGAGGGGGGACTCGGAAAACCTTTAAAGAATGTAGTGGTCTGAGTAAAGTCCACGACTCGAGTACAAAAATTATTAATGTACACATAAATAAAAATGACTCGACTTATCTGAATTATTTATTACCTCCTCCCGTAATTTTACCCGAGTCTAGACACCCAACAGTCTACGGTCTATAGATTCTTACGTCATTTTTTTTTTTTTTTTTTTTGAATGGACCACCTTCAACGTTCGAAACACCGGCTCTTGGTCGAAATACAGAAACTTACCGAGTGGTCGTAACTCCCTTTCGGATTTTCACAGAGAGGGAACCAAGATCTCCTTTATTGAAGTTGTCTTAGTGTGTCTGGAACTTTACCCAGTGGACTCCGAATTTCCTGTGTCCTCCGATCACAGACTGAAGATAGACTATAGACTTCTCGTTTGCTAAATCCCGTACCTCCGACCTTTTCTCTTTTGACGAAACTTACTGAACGTAATGTTCACAGACATTCCCAGTTCCAGCCCGTCCAGAAAGACACCAAGAACATCCCAAGTATTCCAACTCTCTCGGTTGCGCCTCACCTTCCAGTCCCCAATGACCAGTTTAAAACAGGTTCTTCTGAGAGAACCTCCTCTTTGTTGCAGTCTCTGTTCGGCCGGTGTCTGAAGGTCAAAGATTTCTTTGACGAGGTCTTCCTTTACGGGCCGTCTTTACCTTTAGGTCAATGTCAAGTGCCTCGACCTCCTCTTTCAAGGGGCTGTCGTCCGGTCCCAAGAACCCAGACTGAAAAACGCTGAGGTACCTGACATCGGGTGGTCCGAAGAGATAGCTACCTTAAGTGGTCCACTCTTATGATCTCACTCAACGGTAATGGAAGAGGTCCCCTAGAAGGACTGGGTCCCTAATTTGGGTCCAGGGGGTGTCACGTCCGTCTAAGAAAGGACAAACTCAATGGACCCTTCGGTGACCACGGGTTTCTTGGTTGTTTTAGAAGGTCATGTCCTTCTTAAAGGTTGTTTGTGGACGGTCCGAATCTCTACTTCTTTTTCTTTGTGTTTAGTCTATAACGTATATAGGAAATGGGTCTAGGGTCTACGACCGGAGGACATATTAGTTCCAAAGGACCTAGATCTGTCGGACCAAAGGTTTGACTCCTACACAAAACATTGGATTTGATTATTTCCTGAAACTTTTATAATTTCACCTGGTCCTCTCAGTATCTTGAAGGTCTGAAAGGTAGGTCTCTGTTCTTCTCTGGAAGAAGGTAACTCGTTTCGCCGTCTCCTTCTGACCTTTTTTCATGGAATAGCCCTGAAAGGTCCACCAGTTCATCAAGATGCGAACCTTCCAAGGTACGAAGATTGCTCCCAACACCCAAACTAGGGACCAACCCCTTCATTTTAGGGAGTACAGTACCCCACACCGATTGTTAAAGTTTTTATGTAACTCTCTCTTTTCTGACTTTTAGGATTTCTTTGTATTTTTGTATTTATCTGTTTTCCAAAAAAAAAAATTCATGGAATACTAAGATTATCATAAAGAAAGAAATTGGTCAGGGTCAGTGAAACGATTCATGAAACGGGTGTAAGTCACTGTGGTTGTTGGTTCACTCTATACGCCCCAAAAAAAATACTAAAAGTTCACTTTGTCAACTCTAGGATTTAGGTAATCAAACGACGATGTTTTGTCGTTTGACTTTAGTCCTGGATTTGGATATTACTAAGATTTGGTCTCAAGAGTGGTCTTATAGTGTTTGAGTTTGGGTTAAATGAAGATTCATTTTTTATAGTGAGATGTCTCTTGGGTTAGTAAAATTATACGTTTGGTATAGGTAGCTAAAAATCTCACTTCCACCAAATGTAAACGATTACATAGAGTATTTTTAGGGGACTCAGTCTAAACAATGTTGTCAAGTCAAAAGTCCGGATGTCTTCTTCAACTTGTCACTTGTCGTTTCTTGAAATAATTTTATGAATCTTAACTTAATCCATCTTTTATGAGATCTCCTTTAGAAGGATTTTCCTTCCATTTTGAGGGGTCAAACTAGCACTTAGTAAAGTGGGTAGTTACAAGTCAATATCCTCGTCTTTAGTTTTGGCGCCGACAGTGACCCTTTCCTATCTCTTATCACACTCTTCGGTCAAGTAGATTCTGAGGGTCTCGGAAGACTGTTTTAAACGAAATTAAGTCCGAAAGAAGTAGTTTACTTTTCATTTAGACCTGTATTTCGCTTTTCACCACTTACCCTAATGACACCCCCCACCCCCTTTCCACGACCCTAGTCTTCTCGTTGGTCCCAGAGGCTCCAGTCCGTTCCGTCGAAAGGACTCCTCCCCACTCGTTCCGATCCTTCACGACCACCTTCTAGTACCCCACTCCCAGGGGTCTCTTACTCTTAGTCCGCACCGAAGAATTGTAATCTCTTCGGTAAACCCGAGTTCAGTAAAATACTAGATTCGGACTGGTGTTCCGATCGGGAGCGTGTACAGAGTTATTATTCCTAGAATTCTTTTGTTTGGTCTAGTTGACCTCAGGTTCTCTACTGCTACGACTACAACTGTAAAAGACTGGAAGTTCTAAAGTTAGTTGATTTCGAACCTGAAACGGATGGGCGACTCGGTGAAGTACTTATACGTACAGGGGAATAGAATTTTGAAGGGGTTAAAACAACATCCACTCTGTGACGAAGGGGTCACCAGAGGAGTAAAAGACGTTCATTATTTAGGAAAGGGTAGAAACCGAAGCAACACGGGACACCGAGTTGTGGTTCTCCACTTCGGTCAAAAGTCCGTCGTGGACCACACCCTTTCACCCTACTTGCTCCTCTTATAGACAGGATTAACATCTGAGGATGGATAAGGGTCCTTTGGTGCTACATACTAGTGAGTGGATCTCGGTCTGTAGGACCTCATGCTTCAGTTTACTCGGAATCCTTCGTAGTGATACTTGTATCGATCACCTCCACTACCTTAAGTTCGACTCGATAAAGTTTAGGACTTTCTACTACGACATTTTCACGACGTGAGTTATAGGGTCGTTTAAACCTTTTGAGACGTCACCAGGGTTCTGACGTTTTCCAGTCAAAAGTAAGGTAGGATGTCTTACCGTTACGGTTTCTTACAAGTTAGATATGATGGTGTGTTAACGTGGGTAAATGTACGATCGTTCCAGTACGAGTTTTAGAAGGTTCGATCCGAAGTTGTCATACACTTGACACTTGAAGGTCTACAAGTTCAACCTAAATCTTTTCCGTCTCCTTGGTCTCTAGTTTAACGGTTGTAGACAACCTAGTATCTTTTTCGTTCTCTTAAGGTCTTTTTGTAGACGAAGTAACTGATACGAATTTCGGAAATACACCTTTTACGGATCTATCCACCCTTATGGTCTGGTGGAATGGACAGAAGACTCTTTGGACATACGTCCTGTTCTTCGTTGTCAATCTTGGAATGTACATTGTTACCTAACCAATTTTTAACCCTTTCCTCATGTAATTTCGATATACAACAGGTAGATCAGTTTCGATATCAAAAAGGTTATCAGTACATACCTACACTCTCAACTTGATATTTCTTTCGACTCACGGTTTCTTAACTACGAAAATTTAACACTACAACTTCTTTTGAGAACTCTCATGGAACCTGACGTTCCTCTAAGTTGTCCCGGTAGGATTCCCTTTAGTCGGGACTTATAAGTAACCTTCCTGACTACGACTTCGACTTCTAGGTTATGAAACCGGTAGACTACACTTCTTTACTGAGTAAACTTTTCTGGGACTACGACCCTTTCTACCTTCCACCCTCCTCTTCCCCTACTGTCTCTTACTCTACCAACCTACCGTAGTGGCTGAGTTACCTGTACTCAAACTTATTCGAGACCCTCAACCACTACCTGTCCTTTCGGACCCCACGATGTCAGGTACCCCAGTGTTCTCAGTCTGTACTGACTCACCAACTTGACTTGACTAACAGTGGGAGGAATAAATTGTTTAAGTCTCATGTAGTATACTTTACGGTTCGACCCACTTCGTGTTCGACCTTAGTTCTAACGGTCCTCTTTATAGTTGTTGGAGCCTATACATCTACTGTGGCGGGGATACCGTCTTTCTCCTTGATTTCTCGGAGAACTACTTACACTTTCTCTTCTCACTTTTTGGACCGGATTTTGATTATAAATTTTTTTGTTTCTAGTACCGTAGACCAGGGTACTGTAGTACCGTTTATCTACCCCTTTGTTACCTTTGTCACTGGTTGAATTAAAAGGACGTTAGGTTTTAGTGACGTCTACCACTGACGTCGGTACTTTTTTTCCGTGAACGAGGAACCTTCTTTTCGATACTGTTTGGATGTGTCGTATAATTTTTCGTCTCTGTAGTGAAACGGTTGTTACCAGGTATCTCAGTTTCGATACAAAAAAAAAGGGTCATCAGAACATACCTACACTCTCAACCTGGTATTTCTTCCGACTCGTGGTTTCTTAACTACGAAAACTTGACACCACAACCTCTTCTGAGAACTCTCAGGGAACCTGTCGTTCCTTTAGTTTAGTCAGTTAGGATTTCCTTTAGTCAGGACTTATAAGTAACCTTCCTGACTACTACTTCGACTTCAAGGTTATAAAACCGGTGAACTACGTTTTTCGGTTGAGTAACCTTTTCGGGGATTACGACCCTTTCTGTCTTTCTCCTCTTCCCCTGTTGTCTCCAGGTCTACCAACCTACCGTAGTGGCTGAGGTACCTGTACTCTAACTCGTTCGAAACCCTCTACCACTTCCTTCCCTTCGGACCATACGACGTCAGGTACCCCAGAGTTTCTCAACCTGTAATGACTCACTCATTTGTTATTGTATAAGGACATTCCCGGTAATGTCTCCCCGACATACGACCGAGACCGACTCCTACCCAGTTTTAAGTCTCAGGACCGTTTTCCTTTCTTCTGATCGGTTCCAAACAAGTTTGTTCCTAGTTTAGAACAAGTTTAGAACCAGCCGCCCTTGTATTGTTAAGTCTAAAAGTAAATTCTCCGTTTCTTACCCTTAAACCTTATAGACAGAGGTCGGATCAGCACACATTCGACTCCCTCCACGGAACTAAGATTAGATTCAGTAACCCCCTTTCCAACGCACACACACACACACACACACACACACACACACGCGCCACGCACACACGGTAAAAGGCCTTGCGTTTTCCGACCCTCCTAAAGAGTCAGGACCGATAAAAGGTCTTCGTACCCTGAGTCATTTTAAGTTGTAACACTGGAATTTATAGATAAACGTCCCTTCGTGGTTAGATACAATGTCTCAGTCTTCGTTTACATAAAATCTTTTCCAGATGTTGATTAAAGGTTTATAGTAGTTGGATAGTCAAAACAAATTACGGTGTCGAGTTGTGCTAATTGCACCCCGGAGTGGGTGTAATTAACCAACTGAAGAAGGAGACTTGTAATTATCTGTGTTACGATTATTATGAAGGGTGTACAGTCCCCACTGAACCCACCGAGATTGTTTTATGTTGTTCTGTCTCAGTGAATTTGTTGTCTTTCAATAAAGAGTGTCAAGTCCTCCGACCTTTCAGGTTTTTGTCCCACGACCGAATCAGTTAAACACCATTCTTGTGAGAAAGACCGAACATCCACCGTCGGAAGGGACACAGGAGTGCACCGTCCTCTCTCTCTCGTTCTCTCGAGAAGAAAATTACTTTTGTCACTAAGATATCCTACTTCCGGGGTCGGAATCCTGAAGTAAATTTAATGTCAACGTACCCCCCAACCCCAAAGTTGTACTCCTTAAGAGTCTCCTGTATGTATACACTTTATCTTAAGTTTGGAATACCGTTCTATTCTTTTTGACTTTGTAATTTGTAACAGAGACGGGGAAAGGGAGGAGAGAGGGGACTGAATGCACATAATACGTAGTTGGTTTGACGGAGGTAGTCGTCTTTATGGACGAGTTGGTATTTTCGTACAAGAGGGTCGTAGTGGTTCTATTCAGGAATTTTCCGTTGTAAGGAGAAACTAGAACATACCCCGGTACTACTAGACCTAACACATCCGACAGTTACTATGTATCAAAGTACATGTCGGGAGACAGAGTTTTGGGAATGCATTGACACAGAACTGAAGATTGTCCATTTTGTCAAGAGTCTCTAAAGACTCTACGAGTTTAAACCGAGTTTGTTTTAAAAGGTAAAGAAAGATTCTAGCTGACTAAATCAAAAGTAGTTGTATGTAAATCAGGGATTGTCGTACATTTCGTACGACAATTTCTGGTTATTGAGATTTGATAATTTTATTTAAAGAAAGTTTCCCTGAAAGGATCACCAGGTGACCAACAATTCTGACGGGAAGATGAGGTCCGTCTCGTCCAAGCTAGGGATCAACCCCTTTACTCTAGGGGAGTACACCAAGGTATACCGGTTTTTCAAAAATTCTTTAATTTTTATTTAAAAATTTTTCCGATTATTGATAATCAAATTGAAAGGAATCTTATTGACCTTTCCAATATACTACCATTGAAATCACATGATTTAAAGTCTGTAATGTATGTCTCTCAAAGAAACTTATTTTCGGACTCGGTCTTGGGTGACACTCGGTAAAAGTGTAAAGTGAAGGATTGTAAGTGGGACAATCGAATATGTATAGGTCGACAGACTGAAGTGCAGACTGTGTCAAGGTTAAAGTGCATAGACACCTAAAATGGTTATTAAGGTGAAATATATGGAAAGATCTTTTCTTTCACAGTGAGTGTAAACTACTTATAACACAAACCCCCGATTGTGGATCACCGGATACATTATCTATAAACCCCGAAAGAAATTAAAAAAGATAAAAGAGGTATACTAAATTCTGTGTGACAAACCCATACTCAGAGGTGTAGTTTCGATTTATCGTTCTGAGGTTGACGTCTTTTTCTGAGTAATTTTTTTTCCACGGAACTATCAGTAAACAACATGTAATAAAACGATTCACCCCTATAGACGGAGTTCTTTCTTTGTTTACTTCTTTCTTTATTAACCAGTTTATTTAAGGTTTAGTATTCCCATCTTTTCCCCTAAAGTTTCGGCTCGTTAAATGTTTGTGACACTCCATTTATCCATCCATTTTCACTTTACTCTCTCTACTTTAATTTGAAATAAGACTTATTCGTACTGTATTTAACCTCAACTGAAATTTTAAGAACTAAAATCACCTAACCGACTATCAGTAGTATAGGTAGAAAAGAGGTGGGTGTAGGATAAAAATGTAAGACCTGTCAAACCGTTCTCATATCATTAAAGAAAACAAGTAAATAGTCCTATTATTGGTCATTTTAATAGACCATCTAAAGAGACGTTACCTTTTATGTCTAATTAAAAACGGTATTAATAACTCAGAAATAACAGTCATTCACGGGTGTCAATAGGAGATAGGTGACAGTTCATGCAAAGTCACTCTCGTGTCAGGACCTTAATGTCTGTGTTTACAACCAATAACCAAGTTAATCACTCTTTCGTCTGAAAGGAAGGAATGCACTATAAAAGTAAAAGGGTCTATCAATCCCTTCTATGATGTTCTAACGAGAAACGACATTTCGGACACAAGTAGTAACAAGGTCAGGGAAAACTCAAGTATTCGAAAATATATCGATTATCAAAAAGTCTGGAGAACTCTATAAATTGGATAGAAATCATTGAGTGTAAGACTTTGGGATCGAGTATATAAGACTGAAAGTCCCGTGAGGTTAAGTACAGTCTCATACACTGAGGTTTGAACATATTCAGTTTTGAGAAGAACTATTTTACCGAAAGAATAAATAGTCGATTTATTCCATCATGACCAACTTTTTTTCGTGTGCGACAAATATTAAATGTGTTGATCGATTGATCGATACTTTAGTTTGATTAAAAACTTGTATCTTCCCACAACGTGTTTAATTCTTAAAAGTACTGGGTCTCTCTACAACACCCCTCCCTCCACCCTCCCCCCAAGTACAAACCCTTGCGTACATTCTTAATTTCTAAAATTTTAAATTTTTTATTTTTTATTTTAATTTTTTTTTTCTTAAAAGTACCAAATGTAGTGGTATAAAGTTTACATCTATATATTGTAAAAGTACTTTGTACTTGTGTAATTGACATATAATCTACTTCTCCAACCGTCATTCGGTGTTTTCTGTATCTATGTACTTGTTCCAATTGACTTTCTGGGTTTTAATGTGTTTTGAACAACTTGTGAACCCTAATAAGTCTCTTATTCTGTTTACTGGAGATACGTTGTGACTTCTTCCTGGAAACAAGGTTTTTCTCCAGTTGTTCGGAGTCATCCTTTTCGTCTTTCAGAGGACCCAGGTGGTAAGAGGTCTTCGAAGGCAAGTGGTGTCACCTACGACCCACGTGGAGGAAAGGGGGAAGAGTAGATGAACAAGGGAAAACGAATGGAAAGAGAAGAGAAAGGAGACGATGTTAAACTACGAGTTCTGTAGTTACGGAAAAATTTGAAGACGGTGAAGGACTCTGGGGCTTTAGATCACGATGATCTTCAATGTAAGAATTTACGCGACTACCAGATCAAGAGTTGGACTTTGCGATGATCAAGTGATTCAGACCCTGGTTTCAACGACGAAGAGTTTTTTTGGAGTGTATGGTCACACCCTGTGACCTTGGTTGCGGACGGAGTCTAGACTTGACGTCATTTGTTATGTCAGTAGATCCTGACGTTTCCGCTATTCTAAAGTCGACATTTTTAAATCTAACCGGACATCTCAGGTACTCCCACAAGAAAAGTTCTGAGTCTCTCACGACCACAATTCCACAGGTACTAACCACTCATTACAACCAGTACTACACCCGTCCTTTAAGGTCCGTGTATGTAGTAAGATTTTTTACCGAGTACAGTGAATGTTTCGTAGGGCAATTAGTCCGTCTATTGCGATTACGTATTCCTGACCTATAGGTGACTTCAGGACCCATTGTCGGGTTGTGTATGAACCTCTAATTGGAGGTCGACAATTGATGGTTTCTGTACCTTAAGACGACGACTCTGTGTCCGGTCTTCCTGAAGGGTCTACCAGGTCACCGACTCTGAGGTGGGAAGGTTATGTCCCGTGAGTCCAAACTAGGAACTATGCCCTTGATCTAGGGTGTACAACGTTGATTCACAAACGTACGGTGGTGAGTTCTAGGGAGTACGGTGTTGATTCTGAACCTTGTCAGTTTATATATTCATTCATTTTTAATTTGTCTCTCCTTCCTTTTTTATTTTGGTTTTTTGTTGAGTCCGGTGGTCGAGTCTTGAGACATGGTGAGTCGTAACACAGATTTTACAGACGAGTTGTGACTATAATAGATTTCTGATCGGAGAGAGTCAAGGGGTTTAGACCTACGAAAAGAACCTTTAAGACGATTTTTGGATGTCCTAGTGAGTCGGAGATCCTGGATGTCCTTAAACAAAGATGGTTCTTCTTCTCGAAACCCATCTTTGTCGACATGTCGTAGTCCTGTAGCCCCGAGGTCAGGGTCGAAACGATGATACATCCCAAGTCTTACCATCTGGTCAATAAGTCGGAAATGATCGTGACATAAAAGTGTATGTTTTACAAGGACTATTAACGTCAGACAAGACACTACGACGTACTCCTTCAGTCCCTCCCTTCGACCAATGGAACTCCTCACTGATCCTTCAGTTCCGTCGGGATTTTAAATACTAAAACTGAGTGACGACAGTAATCCAAAACCCCAACGTACTAACAAAGTCGTGCGTAGTGTCGTAATAAAGGATCAATTTTGTACGTTAATACTTACAGAGGCAGAAACGATAGTTAGTAGGTGATAAACGATTTTTATTCCGTTTAATCATTAAATTTTAATGTTTTTCATACGTTTGTGCTATCGTCAACTGTAGAGTATGTATAATCCTATGTAAATAATGAGATAAATTTGACAAAATTTTAACGTGTCTGTATCTACATATAATGTTAAAAAGTCCGTAATTTCTCGATCTCAAAGGGTGGTCTCCAGCCGTTTAATGATGAGGACCCGGTTCAGTCCAAGGAGGAGAAAGACGTTTCCACATGACTTTGTCGATACGAGCAAATGTTCAACAGAACCTGATAAAAGTATGTTGACGTCTCGACTTATCACAACTGTCTCCTGTACCAGGTGTTTCGGATTTTATGAATGACAGACCGGGAAATGTCTTTTTCAACTGACTGGAGTCCAGTTATATTAGTTCGAGTCATTTTGTCGTAGGAGAAAAACATCAAGACTTTGTGATCTTACTGGGACTCTCCTTTATTTTTAATCAGATGTCACGTTCTTTTTAACAGTATTATAATTTTGTTAATTGTGTCACTACCGTTAAATTTTCTTTGTTAACGTCCCGTGTAACATTTATCCATTCTTCAGTTTAAAAAACTTTTCGGGTTTGTTAAAGAAAACGGATACCTGTGACCTCCACATTAGGAATTACGTGTATTTCCAAGGATAAAAATTCGTGAGTCTATCAACCGACGACTCTACTACTCTTTCTTTATGTAAAAAAACCAGATAAAGGTATTTACTTTCCTTATCGTTAATCGGGGATTGGATTTTGTTTACTAGATGTAATTTTATTAATAAAATTGCCCAAGAATTTTCACCTCCTAAAAAAACGGACCCTTATTTTAATGTGTTAGTTTAAAACTCAGATGTACTAGGTCACTTACACAATTGTAAAAGAACTGAATTCAATCCCTTCCAGACCGAATTACAACACGGAAAATTTTAAGTCAAAGAGAATAAGCACTGTACCCAGTCTTCCAATCTCCACCAAAAGTTTTACTCCCCCATATAGACGATTCTGTAGCACATGTCAGATTACCGGGGACCCCAATCCATTGAAGTCAGTGTCGGGAGTCGTCCCTCGATACTAACCCTATGTTACAAACTAAAGACGAACGTCGAGGATACTCCTGTCTTAGTGTCTTGGAAGGAACAGTCTATGCTTGCCTCCTTCTTACCTTCAGTAAAGGAGAACCGAGGACTAGGAAGTGACACTGCTCAGAGATGGAGCTCGAGCGGTGACACAGACACCAAGACCCTCCCTTTTTAACTGACGCTGGTCTTAGTGGCACAGGGGTCTAATATGACCACGCAGTAATAGACGTCTAAGGAACCAAAAGAAAATTCAATCGAGGAGGGGAAAAGAACGGAAAAAATGGTAAACCCCAAAGTAAAAACAATGAAAAATGTTTATTCCGACACACGTACTCACACGTGAGTCAACGAGTCAACACAGACTGAGAAACACTGGGATACCTGACTTCAGGTGGTCCGAGGAGACAGGTACCCTAAAAGGTCCGTTCTTGTGACCTCACCCGACGGTACGGGAGGAGGTCCCTTAGAAGGACTGGGTCCCTAGCTTGGACCCAGAGGACGTAACGTCCACCTAAGAAATGGTAGACTCGGTGTTCCCTTCGGGATACTTATTTCCATTTCATCGAGTCAGCACAGGGTGAGAAACGTTGGGGTACCTGACATCGGGTGGTCCGAGGAGGCAAGTACCCTAAGAGGTCCGTTCTTATGACCTCACCCAACGGTAGAGGAAGAGGTCCCCTAGAAGGGCTGGGTCCCTAGCTTGGGTCCAGAGGACGTAACTTCCGTCTGCGAAATTGGACACTCGATGGTCCTTCGGACTTATTTCCATTGAAAGAAATTAAAAAGTATAGATGTACAGGAGAGTAAAACAAAAGTGAATATTAACTCACTGTGCCAAAACTCCCACCAGACCTTCAAGACCCATTCTGAACGGAGGGACAAAATGTGTTGACCAGTTTTCGGAGGTGCCCGGAATTAAAAACCAGTAGTAGACGACGACGGACCTCGTTGACGAATCATGTTACTAATCCTTGAGAGAGTTGGTCACATATTTAGGACCAAGTTTTGTGAGCGACATTTTTTGTTTGTTTGTTTGTTTATTTGGGTGAGTGACACGTCAATAAAAGAAGAGGTGAGGGGTCCTAGGTATCGGTGTTATGGGGTCAAAGGTGACCCTTATTGTTGTCAGGGGTCGAATGTGTGGATAAAACTCCTCATTTAATCGATTGTAAACATTTTCCGGATTTGTTTTGGACCTGTTCCCCTCCCGAACAATGATATTCCTGCGTGAGAATCCCTGTGACTACACCAGAGAGGAGTGATAAAAAAGGGTTTCAGTAACTCGTAAAAAAAAAGACAAAACCTTACCCCCCGTGACTACAATCCCCATCTCCCACCCGTTTCGTTTAGGGAAAAGATTGTGACTCCTATGACGGATCGGACAGGTCACTATCTGTTTCCCTTCTTGTGACTCACCTGAGGCCCTTTTTAGGGAAGTGAATAAGCATTCCTTCTGTGTTCTTCTTCGTGAGGAGGGCATGGTAGAGGGTGGGCATAGAAACTTGCACTACCTTTCACACTACCACTCTCCGCGACGTCGGTAGGACACTGAAGTGTTGTTCACCTTTATTAGTGTTTGAACGGTCGGTACCGCCTCGACGACTTTGTTGGGTCGTTTATGACCGAACATTTGAAGAACCTAAAATCCTTTTATTGGATAAACAAGTCCAGTTAAAATCAACATCTAAAAAAAAAAGAAAGATCGGTTTTTATAAGAATACCACGTGTCAGTAGAGAAGACGTACTGTCATAGACAGTTACGTCTCTAGAGAGTTCATTATCTACGTTAAGGAACTATTTATAAATCTAACCGTAACAAGTGTGTGTAAATTACCATTTCTATGGTGACCCAAGATTTGTAGCCAAGTTTTATTGTACAGTTACCGATAAAATAAAAATTTCCTTTTGTCTACGAAGTCATTAACCTATTCTCCCGTGACGTTTTTTTTTTTTTTACTCGTCACGTAGAACCCTGTTTGTAAGTACACAAATAACCTTCGGACAGAGACGGCTGGGGACTTAAGCGGAATGTGTACCGTAGACTCACCTTAGGTGATCCACGGGACGAACGGGAAATCATTTTAGGTTTCCTTGAGAAAGTGACTAAACGTGTACACGAAGATTGTGAAAAATCCCTTTCTTTTCTTTTACTTAAAATAAATTGGACCGTTGGAGATCGATTTGACGTGTAGTACCTATATAAAAATTTTTCTTTTTTTCTACTCTTCAACTAAATATTCCTACCCTTACTTCTTTTTATCGTGACAGGTTAAAAGATCGAAATACATTCCCGGAGTCTGTCTCATTTGGGACACATCCTTTACCTATACCTTACAATTCAAGTAGAAATAGGAGAACACCTCCAGGGACATTCCTGGACCTCTCTTCAGTTTACACATAGAGGTTAAACAAGGGACCCTAACATTATAAAATTATTATGTATATATAAATTATATAAATATATTATACATAATTATATAATTTACATCATATATAATATAATATATCTTATATATATAATTATATATACAACCCCGAAGGGACTACCGAGTCACTATTTCTTAGACGGACGTTACGTCCTTTGGTCTCAAGTTTGGGACTCAACCCTTCTAGGGGACCTCTTCCCTTACCGTTGGGTGAGATCATAAGAACGGACCTCTTAAGGTATCTGTCTCTTCGGGCCACCCGATGTCAGACACCCCAGAGTTTCTCATCCTGTACTGACCCGTTGATTGTGTGTGTGTGTGTGTGTGTGTGTGTGTGTGTGTTTACAAAACTACAAAATTCCCCTAGACGTAAATTTGTTTCATTTAAGTAAACATTTATTAATCTGTTTATTATGTACAATACTTTCGTTGTTTTTCCATTGTAAATTCGTTTTCAAGAGGAGGAGGTAGAGGTGAAGGTAAGCCCGAGATGAAAAGGTTTCATTGTTCCAAACAATGGTCAAATTCCACTTTTCTAGTCTAAAGACAAGGAATATGGTAGGTCATGATCGTCTCGAGAACAAATCCTCTTCACACACATGTTAATACGTACAACTAGTGATAAATGTTTTTATTCAAGTATTAGGATACCTCATAGAGTAAAAAATTTATAGAATACGTTAAGAAAAAGGTCGGTCACAAAATTAATAGAAGTATTTATATATATATATGTGTGTATGTATGTGTGTGTGTGTTTAAAGTAGGTAAATTTTTTCAGTCGTGTCACGACAGGATAACAAATAAATTTATAGGGGTAGTTTATATGAAACCACCGTTGAAAGATGTAACGGAGGACAATATTATCCATAGTATGTAGTTTATAGAGACGAATATATCTGAATCCTATAGAAGAGTTAAACTTGTACTTCTAAGTGGAAGAAAATAGAAGTGTGAAGGGGAAACACACTATGTCCATAATAGGTAAAAAGAAAGAGTGATGAACCCCGTATTTACGATACCTTAAGGACTTCGAACTTAAACTCCTGTCTTCAAGACTTTTTATGAAAAATTCCGAGTAAAGATATATAAAGGTTCGTAAAGACAGGGGAACGTTTATACCCAATCCTGACGTAAAGAGTACTTTCGATCAACCAACATCTGTGTCCCGACCGGTCAGTCAGTGGAGGGTACTTTGGAGACTTTCGACCCCGTCCTGAAAGGTACAAGACACGGAGTTTGGTCCACAAGGACCTTCGTTTACATCTCCGAAGTAGTCGGACCGGGGTGACTTATTGTCACTTTTGGTTTCAGTGATGTTTGAAACAACTTTAAATATCGTGTCCTCTTTTTAGTCACAATGACATTTGGTGACTCGTCGTCACAAGAGATAATGTAGTCGTATTCGAACTGTTCGACTTGACTGTAAGACCTGTTTTGGTGATAGGTGTACCTCTTCCACCTATTTAATTTTCTATCTGTAATTATACATGTAATATTATATACGACGACGACGACGACGATTCAGCGAAGTCAGTACGGGCTGAGACACGCTGGGGTCTCTACGAGTCAGCCCAGGTTGAGGACCGCTGGGGTACCTGACGTCGGATGGTCCGAGGAGGCAGGTACCCTAAACGGTCCGTTCTCATGATCTCATCTAACGGTAACGGAAGAGGCTGTCATATTATATATCTTTTAATATTTATTAGTTGGTCCTGAATTACATAGGATTTCCTTTAAGATGAGTTGTAAGACAGTATTGTATATCCCTTTCTAAGACTCTTTGTTATTTGTTTATCAATACATGTGTCGACTTAGACAATGACATATGGAGTTTCTTTGTTTTACATTTTTAGATATAACGTTGTAATAGTAGTAGTAGTAGCATTCGATTAACTCCCTTAGCGGATCCTGTAAGGGGTTGTATGGGACCTTAGACCCTGCTACGGTATAGGTACCTTAGACTCGTCCGAAGTCAGAGTTTTGACTTAATAGGTCCCCGAATTTCTCGAATCCTCCTACACGGTTGTTTACTTGGCGAGAACCTGGTCCTCACTGACCCGGGGACACCTACCGGGGTGTGTGAGGTTTGAGTCGACCCGTAAGTTTATTGATATGATTCGGATCACGGGGGTTTCCTACCTCAGGGGAGACCCGACCTTCTCGAGACGGTTCAGGGGACCAGAGGTGTAGGGGACCACAACCCCAAGGGTCTAGGTCGGGGGAGCAAATGTCAACTGGTTGAGTGTATGATCCCGTGGTAGTCCTCATTGTCTAAGTTCAAGAGACCAGAAACATGACCGTGTAAGGTGAGATTGAAGGTGGGTCCTGTGTTGAAAGGGATTCCGAGACCCACTTCGTCCTTGGTCTCACCCCACCCTCCTTCACGACGGCGGAACACCGGTGAAAGACTTTGACGTTGATTGTTTCCCGTCGAACGACCGAGAACAATAAGTATTCTGGATATGTAGGGAGAATTATTTTTTTATGTACGGGTTTATTTACAGGAATCGGTCCGTAAACTTTCCCTCAATATTTGGACGGGGTGACAGTTTGTCCGTGAAAGTTGTCCACATAATGTTCGGATACCAAATTTTCCCTTTTTTGTCGTTGTACTAAAGTACGAAGTTTAACGACGAAACATTACTTTACGCTCATTCTGAAGGGTGTGTAGTCAGTTTCACGAGTAGTAGGTTTCCTGGTATCTCTTCATTACGACCCATCGAGCACCTTCTTTGTCGAGGGAAGGTGTGACGACCTCGTGACAACCATGAGGACGACACTTCTAGTCATGTCTCCCAGGAGTGTTTGGATACTTCTCTTCCCGGTTAAGTTGAAACCTGGTTAGAGGTGTCTTTGGTTGTAAAACGTTCTTATTGACGTGGAGACATCAGTGACGTCACGATAAATGTTGTAGACTCTGACTTTTCCTTAGTTTTACAGGTAACTGTCTACTTACTAAATTTTGTACACCATGTATTTATGTTACCTTATAGAGAGTCGGTACTCCGTCCTACTTGATTCCGGTAAAATCGTTGTACCTACCTTGATCTGTACGAGTCAATGATTGATAACGCACTTTCTAGCACTAAGTTCAACTCATATAGTGAATGGCCGTCTCAAATGTTAAAGTATCCTTGTTTACGTAAAGGTTTTGTTTTTGTCTGAGTGTCTGAACCCCCACCCCACCCCTTCTATCAAGGGTTTCTACTTTGTACCTTCGTTCCTATTAAATGAAAAAACGTAATTATATATACGTGTTCATATAACCTTTATGTATTAGTCGTTTCCGGAGAACGACCCCTGTTCTTTGAGACTAGTTGGTACACGTAGTTAGGTCTACATGTGTCCAAGTTTATTCCTATCAGTATGCATGTAGCTGTTCCCTTGGTGGTGCACCGACTGTTTGAGGTTCATGAGTCGTAAGATTTAGTTAATATTGGTATATATTTTATCTTTAAGTTCAAAATTTTCCCATCTTTTTCGGTGACATAAGGTGACTCCGTGACCCCTGGAGATGATAGGTTCGGACTTAGAGTACGTCCGAAGTAAACCTTTGACCTATAAAGATTCCGATTCCTCTACTCCTCTTCAACGGTAGATTACTTTGGGGGAGTTCGGGACTCACGGGTGAGAGACCTACCGTGGTCCTAGACGCCTATGTCGGGCCGGAAGGATGTGGGTGTGGATTGGATCACGTGGGTTTCCTACCACGTGAGAGACGACGACGACGACTCAGCGAAGTCCGCACAGGCTGAGACGCGCTGGGGTATCTGCCGTCGGGTGGTCCGAGGGGGCAGGGACCCTAAGAGGTCCGTTCTTGTGACCTCACCCGACGGTAAAGGAAGAGGTTACGCACTCTCACTTTTCACTTTCACTTCGGCGAGTCATCACAGGCTGAGAAGCGCTGGGGTACCTGACTTTCTCGAAATTTTGTTGCATGAGACCAGAGGAGGACAGGACCCCCACACCAGGGGTCGAGGTCAGACGGTAAAGTGTCACCAAGTGGGGTGTACGATCGTGGGACTCCTAATTCAAAACCGTCTCAAACCACAATTCCCGTTCTCCCTCCTTCATTACTCCGAGAGTCCGGAAACATCCCCCGTATAAGGTGAGATTGAAGGTGGGCCCTGTGCTGAAAGGGATTCCAAGACTAACTCCGTCATTGGTCTTACCCTACCCTCTTTCACGACGGCGGAACACCGCGAAGGACGTTGACGTTGAATGTTTCCCGTCGAACAGTCTTGTGAAGGATAAGTGTTCCGAGCTCCCAGACATAATGAATTTTTTGTTTTGTTTTGTTTTGTTTTGTATTTTGGGACTGGACTGGTTTATTTACATGATTCAATCCGTTAGTGTTCTCTAGAGATTTCGTCCGGGTGTAAGTCGTCCGTTAAAGTTGACCATATATCAGTCGTGTGTGAAATTTTCTTTTTTGTTCACTAAGGTACGGAGTTTAACGACGAAAAATTACGTTACGTTTACTTTTACTGTTGCTCCTAAAGGAGTATGAACAGTCTCACCAGTGACAGTAGTCCTGTCCATAGCACTCCCCGTCAAAGTGATACCTCGGTTAGGTGTGTCTTTTGTTATACAACACTTCCATTGACGTGGAAGTATAAGTGTTGTGACGACAGATATTGTGGGTTCTAAAGTTTACTTAGTTTTATAAGTGACTCTCCACTTGCCAATTTTTAGTACACCATGACGATATGTTACCTTATGGAGAGTCGGTACTCTATAATACTTTGTTAGGGTAAAATCGTTGTCCCTACCCGGATTGGTACAAGTCTGTAATTCACAACTTTCTCTTTCTATGGTCGAATCCTATATTGAATTTCCGACTTAGGATACTCTTAAAGTATCCTACTTACGTAAAAGTTTTACCCTTTGTCTGTGTTTCTGAATCTTTTTTCTTTTGTTTGTTTGTTTGTCACCAAGGGTTTCTCCTTTGTACTCCCGTTCCTATTATGTCCTCCGACCGGGATTGTATATATGTGTTTATGTGACCTTTAGTTATGAGTCGTTCTCGGATGTGGGACGTCTCCCTTGGGATCAATCGTTACACGTGCCTAGGTAAACACTTTTCTCGGTTTATTCTTGTCAATATTCGCATAGATGTTGACTTAGTGGACCAACATGTGGAGTTTTATATGCTAGAAGATTTAGTTAATATGTTAACATATTAATATGTTACTATGTTAATATATTCATTTTCTTTTTAAGTTTTTTTTTTTTTTTTCTCTCTCTCTCTTTTCCACTGACAAGGTGACTCCGTGGCCCCTAGAGATGAAAACAGACTTTGGACCTGGGGCACGTGCGAGGTCAAGGTTTCGACCCGTCAAGATTCCGTTTCCTCTACCCTTTCTCCACGGTCGTTTGCTTCAGGGGAGTCTGGGACTGACGGGTCATTGAGACCTACCGTGGTCCCGGACCCGGAAGGATGTGGTTATGGTTCGGACACACACACACACACACAATCAGCGAGTCAACACAGGCTGAGAAACGCTGGGGTACCTGGGGTGGTCCGAGGAAACAGGTACCCTAAGGGGTCCGTTCCTATGGTTCGGAGTACGTGGGATTCTTACCACGTCAAAGACCCGACTTTCTCGAAATGTTGTACGGGACCAGAGGTGTACAGGACCCCCACCCGAAAGACCGAGGTCAAATGAAAGAGTGGGACTGTTAACTCGAACCCGTCACAACCAGACTCGAGAATTCCGATTCTCTCTCTTTCATTACTCTGAGTCCCGGAGTCCGGAGCACGACCGGATAAGGTAACGTTGAAGGTGGGACCTCCGTTGAAAGGGATTCAGAGACCAACTGCGTGAGTCGTGTCACCCCGTCCTCCTTCACGAAGGTGGCACACCTGTGAAGAGTGTTGACGTTGAACTTTTCTCTTTGAACAGTCGTGAAGGAACGAAGGAACCACCGAGTCCGTCATTCTTAGGTGGACTTTACGTCCTCTGGTCCCAAGTTAGGGACCCAACCCTTCTAGGGGACCTCTTCCCTCACCGTTAGTCGAGGTCATAAGAACGGACCCCTTAGGGTTTCTCTCATCGGACCGTCCGATGTCAGGCACCCCCAGCGTTTTTCAGTCTGTGTTGACTCACTGATTGTGAAACTGAAGCACCCCGTCTTTGTTATGGACGGGTTCTTTTCAGGACCCGCTCTGTAAACTTTCTCTAAAGATTCAGTCCGGGTGAGAGTTCGTCCGTGAAGTTGATCATATGACAGTCGTGTTGCAAATTTCTTTTTTTAGATACTACAATACGGAGTGTAACGACGAAACATTACGTTGCGTAGACTTACGTCTCAAGGTTTCCTATCGTTCCTCTCTATTCTTTCGGAAGGAGTCGCTAGTCACGTTTCTTTACCTCCATTTGTTGTCTTACCCTTTCTGATCTCTAGAGAAGTTCTTTTAATCTCTATGGTTCCCTTGTAAAGTGCGTTTCTACCCGAGATATTTCTTGTCTTTATCATACCTGGATTGTCTTCGTCTTTTCTAATTCTTCTCGACCGTTCTTATGTGTCTCCTCGATATGTTTTTTCTAAAGTTAATGGACCTATTGGTGTGACCACGCTAGTGAGTGGATCTCAGTCTGTAGGACCTAATGCTTCAGTTCACCCGGAATCCTTTGTAGTGAAACTTGTTTCGATCGTCTCCACTACCTTAAGGTCGACTCGATAAAGTTTAAGATTTTCTACTACGACAATTTCACGACACGAGTTATACGATCGTTTGAACCTTTTGAGTCGTCCCCAGTGTCCTGACCTTTTCCAGTCAAAAGTAAAGATAGGGTTTCTTTTCGTGACGGTATCTTACAAGTTTGATACCGTGTTGACGTGAGTAAAGTGAACGATGGTTCCAGTAGAGTTTTAGGAGGATCGGTCCGAAGTCATCTTACACTTGACTCTTTAAGGTCTACAAGTACCACCTAAATCTTTTCCGTCGCCTAAGTCTCTAGTTTAACGGTTGTAGACAACCTAGTAACTTTTTCGTTCTCTCAAGGTCTTTTGTAGATGAAGACGAAGTAACTGATACGGTTTCGGAAACTGAGACACCTAGTGTTATTTGACACCTTTTAAGAAGTTCTCTACCCTTATGGTCTGGTGGACTGGACGGAGGACGTTTTAGACATACGTCCAGTTCTTTTTCGTCTTGACCTGTACCTTGTTGTCTGACCAAGGTTTATCCTTTTCCTGCTGTAGTTGTACCATATAACAGTGGGACGAATAAAATGAATATCCGTCTCATGTAGTACTCTTTGCGACCCGACCTTCTTCGTGTTCGTCCTTAGTTCTAACGGTCCTCTTTATAGTTATTGGAGTCTATACGTCTACTGTGGTGGGAATACCGTCTTTCACTGCTTTTTGATTTCTCGAAGAACTTCTTTCACTTTCTCTCTCACTTTTTCAACCGAATTTCGAGTTGTAAGTTTTTAGGTGGGGTAGTGAAGTACCGTTTATCTACCCCTTTATTACCTTTGTCACTCTCTGAAATAAAAAGACCCGAGATTATAGTGACGTCTACCACTGACTTCGGTACTTTAATTTTCTGCGAATGAGGAACCTTCTTTTGAATACTGGTTGGACCCGTCGTATAATTTTTCTTCTCTGTAATGAAACGGATATTTACGGTCAGATCACTTTCGATACCAAAAAGGACACCAGTACCTACCTACACTCTCGACCTGACACGTCTTTCAACTCGCGGTTTTTTAACTACGAAAACTTGACACCACAACCTCTTCTGAGAACATTCAGGTAACCTGACGTTCCTCTAGGTTGGTTAGGTAGGATTTCCTTTAGTCAGGACTTAACTCTCCTGACTACGACTTCGACTTTGACGTTATGAGACCGGTGGGCTACGTTTCTTGACTGAGTAACCTTTTCTAGGATTACGACCCGTTCTAACTCCCGTCCTCCTCTTCCCCTGCTGTCTCCTACTCTACCAACCAACCGTAGTGACTGAGCTATCTGTACTAAAACTCGTTCGACGCTTTCAACCACTACCTGTCCCTTTCGACCACACGACGTCAGGTGTCCCAGCGTTTCTCAACCGACGCTGACTCGGTGACTTGACTTAAGGTGAGATTGAAGGGGATTCCTGAACTGAAGGGGACTCCGAGACTAACTTCGTCATTGGGCTCACCCCGCCCTCCATCACGACGGTAAAGCACCTACGAAGGACTTTGAATGTTTACAGTCGAACAGACATGAACCCTGAGTGTTCCGGATACCCCGACTTTTATGGACGCGTTTCTTTATAGGACGTGTCCCTAAACTTTCTCTCAAGATTTTGTCCGGGTCACAGTTCATCCGTAAAAGTTGACCATATGACAGTCGGGTTCCAAATCTTGTTTTGTTTTTGTACTAAAGTACGGAGTTTGACGTCGAAAAAATACGTTACGTTTATTTTTGTGGTCACTTCTAAAGGAGTGTGGGGAGTTTCACCAGTAATAGGTTTTCTGATATCTCTTTATTACGATACATATACAGCACCTTCTTTCTAGGGAGGATGTGACAACCCTGTTGCACTTGACCATCGACGAGATACCTCTCGTTATAACTCCAAGGAGTGTTTAGATACTTCTCTCCCTGGGATACTCGCCCGTTAAGTTTAGACCCGGTTATACGTATCTTTTGTTATAAAACGTTTCTATTGACGAAGAGTTATAAGTGACGTCGTGATAAATGATGGAGGTTTCGAGTTTTCCTTAGTTTTACAGGTGACTGTCAACTTTACTAATTTTTCGTACACCATGTATATATGTCACCTAATCGAGAGTCAGTGCTCTATAGTACTTTATTACGGTAAAATCGTTGTACCTACCTGGGTCCGTACGAATCTGCGATTGATCACACCTTGTCTCTTTCGAATCCGATAGTGAATGTCTAACTTAGATCTTACGGTATCCTTGTTTACTTAAAGGTTTTGTCTTTGTCTGAGTATCTGAACTTTTGTTTGGCTACCAAGGGTTTCTACTTTGTCCTACGTTTCTATTATATCTTCCAACCGTAATTGTATATATGTGTTCATTTAACCTTCATATATTAGTCGTTCTTGAATAACAACCTTTGAGGTCAAGTGTTACACGTAAGTAACACGTAAGTAGGTGCGTACGTTTCTAAGTTTGTTATATCGAATGCGTGTAGATGTTTACTAAGTACACCAACGTGTGGAGTTTTATGTGTCGGAAGATTTAGTTAATATGAACATTCATTTTATTTTTAAGTTTATTTCCTCTGGTGATGAAAACAGGGTTCGGACTTTGGGTACGTGTGACGTCAGGGTTTCGACCTGTCAAGATTCCGATTTGTCTTCCCCCTTCTCCTTGGTCGTTTACTTCGGGGGAGTTTGGGACTAACGGGCCAGTGTAAGACGTACCGCGGTCCTACACACCTATGTCGACCCGGGAGGATTTGTCGGTGAGATTCGCCTCACGTGGGTCTCCTGCGGGTGAGACTTTCTCGATATTTTTCAGGGTACAAGAGGTGTAACGGACCCCCACTTCAAGGGTCGAGGTCGGACATAAAAGTATCAGCTGAGTGACGTCGTGGGACTCCTAGCTCAAAGCCTTTTCGGACGACAATCAGACCCGAGAACTTCCCTTTTCCCCACTTCCTTACTCTGAGTTCGGACGCCCCAAAACACGACCGTGTGAGGTGAGATTGAAGGTGGGTCCTGTCCTGTTCCGAGACCAACTTCGTCATTGGTCTCATCTCCCTCACCATTCACGACGGGGGAACACCTGTGCAGGACTTTGACGTGGTTTCCCGTCGAACAGTCGTGAACTCTGAATGTTCCCGGGGGTCTCACTTTTGTCATGGACGGGTTTCTTTCCAGGACCCGATACGTAAACTTTCCATCAAGATTTGGTCCGGGTGACATTTCGTCGTGGAAAGTTGACCGCATAACAATCGAGTACCTAATTTTTCTTTACAGTACGGAGTTTAGAGACGAAAAATTATGTTTAGTTTTGCTGTTACTCTTAAAAGGGTGTTGTCAGTTTCTCCAGTAGTTGCTCTCGCGACGCCACTTTATTACGACCCATCCAGTACCTTCCTTCTCTTCGGAGGATGTGACAACCCCGTTACATTTGACCATGAGGGAGATGCCTCTCGTCACAGCTCCAAGAAATCTTTTGCTACTTCGGTCCATGGGATACTTCCCGGTTTAAATGGTGTCCCGGCTATACGTATGTTTATTATGAAACATTCCATTAATGTGGAGTTATAAGTGACTTCGTGATAAATATTGTAGTTTCTGAGTCTTCCTTAGTTTTACAGGTGACTCTCTACTTACTACTTTTTTGTACACCATGCATATATGGTGTCTTATAGGAACCGGTACTCTATCATACTTTATTACGGTAAAATCGTTGTGTCTACCTGGGTTCCGTCCATCTTAGATCTTAAAGGATTCTTACTTACTTATAGGTTTTGTTTTGTGTGAGTGTTGAATCTTTTTTATTTTTGGTTACCGGAGGTGTTTACTTACCCCAGTTCCAATTAAACCCTCAAAACGAATATGTATCTGTATGTCTTTATATGACCTTTATGTAACAGTCATTCCCGGATCACATCAAGTGTCCTTCTATTGTGATACGTGATCAAATATACACTTTTTTAAGTTTGTTTTTATCAGTATACATGTAGATCTTTACTTAGTGAACCGACTTGGAGTTGTACGTGGTGGAAGATATGGATAATATGAGTTTTCAAATCAATTTTTTTCTCTTTTCCACTGGTATAGGGTGACTCCGTAACCCTTAGAGACGAACACACTTAGGACCTGGAGTACGTCCGAGGACGTGTCCACCTACCAAAATTCCGTTCTTTTATCTCTCTTCCTCCGTCGTTGACTTCCTGCAACTCACGGGTGAGAGACCTCTCGTAATCCTTGATACCTCGGTCCCCGGGACGGATGTTGTGTTGGTTCGGATCTCGTAAGTTTCCTACCGCGTGTGAGACCCGACCTTCTCGAGAGTTTACGGGGGACCAGAGGTGTAGAGGACCCGAACCTCAAGGGTCGGGGGTCGGAGGAAAATGTGTCAGTGTGTTCGGTGTATGATGTCGTGGGACTCGCACCTCGAAACTGTCCCTTACCACAGTCAGACTCGATAATTCCCACTCTCCCTACTTCATTACTCTGAGTTCGTGAGGCCAGAAACATGACCGTGTAAGGTGAGATTGAAGGTGGGTCCTGTGCTGAAAGGGATTTCGAGACCAACTATGGCTTCGGTCTCAACCCGCCCTCCTACACGACGATGGAACACCTGCGACGGGAGTTGACGTTGAAGGTTTTTGTCGAGTGAAAGGGACCACCATTTCTTAGGCGGACGTTACACACTCTGGGTCCAAACTAGGAACCCAGCCCTTCTAGGGGACCTCTTCCCTTACCGTTGGGTGAGGACATAAGAATGGACCTTTTAGGGTACCTGTCTTCGGACCACCGATGTCAGACACCCCAGTATTTTTCAGCCCGTGCCGAGTTACTGATTGTAAAAATGTGACACCCGACTTTGTTATGGACGGGTTTCTTTACAGGACCCGATCCGTAAACTTTCTCTCAAGATTTGGCCGGGTGACAGTTCGTCCGTGAAGTAGACCTATGACAGTCTGGTGCCAAATTTTTATTTTTTACTTACTAAAGTACAGAGTTTAGCGACGAAAAATTACCTTACATTTACTTTTGTACTTACTCCTAAAGGAGTGTTCTCAATGTCACCAGTATTGGGTTTTCGGATGACTCTTTGTTTACGACCGATCCCGGGCCTTCTCTCCCTTGGGAGGATTAGACCACTTTTACATTTAACCATGATGGAGATACTATGCCTCCAAGGAGTGTTTAGATACTTCTCAACCCTGGGATACTCCCCCCTTAAGGTGGTACCCCAGTTGTCTTGTGTTATAAAAACGTTTCTATTGACATGGACCTATAAGTGACGTCATGATAAATATCGTAAGGTGGATCTTCCTTAGTTTTACAGGTCACTGTCTATTTACTAATTTTTTGTATACCATGTAATATGTTACCTAACAGAGAGTCGATACTCTATAGTACTTTATTACGGTAAAAACGTTGTACCTACCTACATCAGTACGAATCAGCTATTGAAGAGACCCTGTCTCTTTCTATATTCGAATCCTATAGTGTATCCAACTTAGATCTTAAAGTATCCTTACTTACTGAAAGTTGTGTCTTTGTCTTAATGTCTGAACCCTTTTTTTTTGTGAGGGGTTTCTACTTTGTACTTACGTTTTTATTAAAATCCTCCAACCGTAATTGTATCTACGTATTCATATACCCTTTATGTATTAGTCGTTCCTGGATGACAACCCGACGACGACGACGGTGACGACGAGTCAGCGAAGTCAGCACAGGCTGAGACACGCTGGGGTCTCTGTCGTCGGGTGGTCCGAGGGGGCTGGGACCCTAAGAGGTCCGTTCTTGTGACCTCACCCAACGGTGACGGAAGAGGCAACCCGATCCTTTGAAGTCAATTTTTGCACGTAAGTAGGTGTACACGTTTGTTTTACGCGTATGTATGTGGATGTTGACTTAGTGCACCGACATGTGGAGTTTTGTGTGTTGGAAGATTTAGTAAATATCAGCGTTTATTTTATTTTCAATTTAAATTTTTCTCTCGTTACCGCTAACATAAGGTGACTCTGTGATCCCTTTAGATAAAAGCAGACTTCGGACTTTAGGTACGTGCAAGGTCAGGGTTTCGATGATAAAGATTCCGTTTCCTCTACCCCTTCTCCACGGTCGTTTCTTTCGGGGGAGTTTGGGACAAACGGGACGGAGAGAGACCTACCGTAGTCCTCGACCCCAGGTTGGGAAGGATGTAAGTATGGTTCGGAGCCAACCGAGGATTCCCATTCTCCCTACTTCACTACTCTGAGTTCGTGAGCCCACTCTGAAGGGGGCGTTGTCCAGAAAGGGGTTCCGAGACCACCAACGTCAATGCTCACCCCGTCCTCATTCACGACGGCGGAACACCTGTGAAGGGTGTTGACGTTGAAAGTTTCCCGTCTAACAGTCGGGAACGATGAGTTGTTCCGGAACCCCAAACATTTGTGATGGACCAACCTCTTTACTAGACCCGTTTCTAAACTTTGTCTCGAGATTTCGTCCAGGTGACAGTTCTCAGTGAAATGTGACCATATAACAGTCGTGTGTCGAATTTTCTTTTTTTTTTGTTGTTGTTTATACTGAAGTACGGAGTTTTCAGATGAAAAATTACGTTATTTTTGTTCTGCTGTTACTCCTAAGGGAGTGTTTTTAGTTTGACCAATAGGAGTTATCCGGATGTCTCTTTATTTACGACCTATCCCGGACCTTCTTTCCCTTGGGAGGATGTGACAACGACCCTTACATTCGACCGCGAGGGAAATTCCTGTCGACATATCTTCGAGGAGTGTTTAGATACCTACCTCTCTCCATGGGTTGCTCCCCCCTTTAGGGTATACCCTAGTATAAAACGTTTCTATTGACGTGGACTTATAAGTGACGTCTTGAAAAATGTTACAGAATCTTCCTTAGTCTTACAGGTAACTGCTTGCTTACCAATTTTTTGGTTATCATGTGTATGTGTTACCTAATAGAGAGTCGGTACTCTGACGTACTTGATGACTGTAAAATCATTGTACCTTCCTGTGTCTGTACGAGTCTACGATTTACAACACTCTATCTCTTCGTGTTTATCGAATCCAATAGTGAATCTTAGATCTAAAAGTGTCCTTACTCACTTATAAACTTCGTCTTTGTCTGAAAGTCTCAATCTTTTGACTACCAAGAGGTTCTCCTGTGTACCCCCTTTCCTCCCAAATCCTCCGACCATAATTGAATATATATGTGTGTATAAGACCTTTATGTTTTAGTTGTTTCCGGATGACATCCCGTGTCACTAGGAGTTAGTTATGACACATAATTAAATATGTACTTTTCAAAGTTTATTGTTATCAGTATATAGTCCCCGAAGGGACAACCGAGTCACCATTACTTAGATGGACGGTCATGTCCTCCACTACCAAACTAGGGACCCCACCCTTCTAGGGGATCTCTACCTTTACCGTTGGATAAAGTTATACGGAAGTACCCTTTAGGGTACCTGTCACTTCGGGCCACCTGTTCTCTCAGTCTGTGCTGAAAGGTTGATGTGTTGTTGTTGTCAGTATACATTTAGATCTTGACTTAGTGCACTGACATGTAGAGTTTTATATGTTGGAAGATTTACCTAATACGGTTATTTTTTTAATTTTTAAGTTAATTTTCTCTCTTTTTCACTGATATAAGGTAAGTCCAGAACCCCTGGTGACGAACACGGTATCCGGACCTGAGGTACGTCCAAGGTCAGGGTTTCGGCTTAACAAAACTACGATTTCTCTACCCCTCCTCTACGGTCGTACACTTCGAAGAAGTTGGGCTCACGGACCGGTGAAGACCAACCGTTGTGCTCGACACCTAGAACGACCCGGAAGGATGTGGGTATGGTTCGGTTCACATAGGTTTCCTGCCACGAGTGAGACCCGGCTTTCTCGAAATCTGAAAGGGGACCAGAGGTCGGGGCTAGAGGAAAAGGTGTCAGTAAGGTCCGTGTAGATGTCGTGGGACTCCTATCTCAAAATCGTCCCTAACCACAATCAGACCCGAGAATTCTCCCTACTTCATTACTCGGGATTCGGGACCCCAGAAACACGACCGTGAAAGGTAAGAATTGATGGAGGGTCCCGTGTCGAACGGGATTCCGAGAACAACTAGATCATTGGTCTCACCCCGTCCTCCTTCCCGGTGGTGGACACCTCCGTAGAACGTTGACGTTAAATGTTTCCCGTCGAACAGACGCGAACACTAAGTGCTAAGTGTTCCGGACACCCAGACATGTGTTATTGACGACCTTCTTTACAGGACCCGATCCGTTGACTTTCTCTCGAGTGTTGTGAGGGTGACAGTTCGTCCGTGAAAGTTGACCATATGACAACGGGGTTCCAAAGTTTGTTTGTCCGTTTTTTGGGGTGCGCTAAAGTACGGAGTTTGGTGGTGAAAAAAAACGTTACGTTTATTTTTGCAGTCACTCCTAAGGGAGTGTCAGGAGTTTCACCAGTAGTAGGTTTCATGATGTCTCTTTATTAAGACGTGTCCGGTACCTTATTTCTCTCGGGAGGATGTCACAACCTTGTTACACTTGACCATCAGGGAGATACCTCTCGTCAGATCTCCAAGGAGTGTTTAGGTACTTCTCTCCTTGGGATACTCCCCGGTTAAGTTGATGTCTGGTTAGACGTTTGCTTTATTATAACACGTTCCTCCTATTGACGTGGAGTCATAAGTGACGTCGTACTAAATGTTATAGGTTCTGGGTTTTACTCAGTTTGACAGGCGACTGTCTACTGGCTAATTTTTTACAAACCATGTAATATGTCACGTTATGGGGAGTCGGTGCTCTGCGATACTTTATACGGCCAAATGTTATACTCACCTGGAGCGGTACGAACCTGTGACTGACAACACCCTGTCTCTTTCTAGGTTCGAATCCTATAGTGGATATCCGTCTTACATCTTAAAGTACCTTATTTACTGAGGTTCTACCTTTGTCTGAGTGTCTGAACCTCGTAGCTGTTGTTGTTTACTATTAGGTGTTTCTACTTTATACCTACGTTCCTATTAAGCCTTCAAACCGTAGTTGTATATGTGTGTTCATGTGACCCTTACGTATTGGTCGTTCCCGGGTGACACCTCGTGTCCTTTGTGTCAATCGTCGCACGTAGTGGGTGTACACATTGCTAAGTTTATTCTTGTCAGGATTCGTGCAGATGTAACCTCTTCCTTTACCGTTGGGTGAGGTCACAAGAACGGACCTCTTAGGGTCCCTGCCCCCTCGGACCACCCGACGGTAGATACCCCAGCGTGTCTCAGCCTGTGCTGACTTCGCTGAATCGTCGTCGTCGTCGTTCGTACAGATGTTGACTTAGAGTACCGACATGTGGAGTTTTATGTGTCGGAAGGTTTAGTTAATATGGGGTTTCATTTTGTTTTTAAGTTTCTTTCTTTTTCCATCTTTACCGTTAACACAAGGTGACTCGGTGACCCCTGGAGATGAAAACAGACTCGGACCTGGGGTACGTACGAGGTCAGGGTTTACGATTCCTCTATCAATCTTCGCGAGTGTTTACTTCGGAGGGGAGTTGGGACTGACGGGGTGAGACCTACCGTTGTCCTCGACCCCATGTTGACCCGGAAGGATGTGGGTATATTTCGGATCACATAGGTTTCCCACCACGTGTGATACCCGACTTTCTCGAAATTTGACAGGGGACCAGAGGTGTCAAAGGTTCCCCACCCAAGAGTGGAAGACGAAAAAGTCATCAAGTGGGGTATATGGTTAGTTGGACTCCCAGGTCAAAACCATCTGTAAGCACAATTAGACCCGACAATTCCCGTTCTCCCCACTTCATTACTGTGAGTTCAGGAACCCAGAAACAAGACCGTGTAAGGTGAGATTGAAGGTAGGTCCTGTCCTGAAAGGGATTCCGAGACCAACTTCGTCATTGGTCTCAACCCACCCTCCTACACGACGGCGGAACACCGGCGAAAGACGTTGACGTTGAATATTTCCCGTCGACTACCAGTGAATAAGTGTTCCGGATACTCGGACTTTCCCGAAGGGACCACCGAGTCTCCAATTTCTCAGACGGAGGTTACGCCCTCTAGGTCCAAGCTAGGGACCCAGCCCTTCTAGGGGACCTCTTCCTTTACCGTTGGGTGAGGTCATAAGAACGGACCTCTTAGGGTACCTGACTCCTCGGACCACCCGACGTCAGGTGCCCCAGTGTTTCTCAGCCTGTGCTGACTTACTGAAATGAATGAATGAATGAATGAATACTCCGACTTTTGTTATGTCTGGACTTCTTTACATGACCCGATCCACAAACTTTCTCCCAAGAAGATCGAGTCAGCCATTTGTTAGGTGGACCTTAAGTCCTCTGGACCCGAGCTAAGGACCCAGTCCTTCTAGGAGACCTCTTCCTTTGTCGTTGGGTGAGGTCATAAGAACGGACCCTTTAGGGTACCTGTCTCCTTGGACCGTTCGATGTCGGGTACCCCAGGGTTCTCATCCTGTACTGAATCGTTGATTTGACAGTGGTAGAAGACTAGGTCCGGGAGACAGTTCGTACGTGAAGTTGACCAGATAACAGTGTTGACCAGATAACAGTCGGGTGTCAAATTTTTTGTTGTTGTTGTTATACTAAAGTACAGAGTTTAGTGACAAAAAATTACATTACAGTAGTGGGTTTCCTGATGTCTCTTTATTTCGAAGTGTCCAACACCTTTTTTCTCTTGGGAGGATGTGACAACCACGTTACATTAGACCATGGGGAGATATCTCTCGTCGTATCTCCAAGGAGTGTTTAGCCACTCCTCTCTTTGGGATACTCTCCTTAAACTGATACTCAGTTATTCGTGTGTTTATTATAAAACACTTCTATTGACGTGGAGTCATAAGTGGTGTCGTGATAAATGTTATAAATTCCGAACCTTCCTAAGTTTTACAGGTAACTGTTCACTTACTAATTTTTGTACACCATGTGTGTATGTTGTCTCACAGAGGATCGGCACTCTATCATACTTTATTACGGTGAAACTGTCGTACCTATCCGGTTCGGTAGGTGTCCGACGTTACGTCTGGGGTGCTCGCAGTTGATTCTGTGTCTGTCTATTTGATATTCTTGTAAAAAATCAACTTCTCATTATTGGTATACTAGTAGAGTTGTCTACGTCATTTCCGAAAACTGTTTTAAGTTAAGAGAAATTCTATTTTTCAGACGGCTTTCACCGTGTCTCCCTTGTATGGGAGACACGTCTTTATTTAGTTCGTGAATACCCGTTAATTGGATACTATTTCCTCCATTCGTATATGTTCCCTGCTTTCTGTCAGAGAAGTTATTCACCACGACCCTTTTACCACGTACACTTTCTTATGGGTTTATGTAGTTGTATTATTCCCGGTATATACTGTTTGAGTATCGATTCTAGTATAAGTTAGCTCTTTTCGGCTCTCAGAGACCTTTCTAGTCCTTGTTCTGTTCCTACGAGTGAGACTGGTAATACTGAGTTGTCTCATAACCCTTAAGATCGGTGTCGTTAACTTTTTCGTAGGTTTCGTCTTACCTTGTACGTCTTGAGAGTGACCAACGTCTACTGTACTATGATACGTCTTTAGTTAGATTTCTTCAGTGACTCTTTGATGATCTCGAGTAGTTAATTAAGTGAATCAACGTTTTAATTGTGTGTCTTTAGACAACGTGAAGTTTCGTGATTGTTACTTTCTAGTCTTTTTCTTCATTAGGGTAAATGGTAACGTGGTTTTTCTTATTTTATGGATCCTTATTTGGATGGATTCCTCCATTTTCTGGATATGAGTTTTGTGGTATTGTAACTACCTTCATTGACTGCTACCGTTTTTGTCTACAATTCTATATGTCACAAGAACCTTACCTTCTTAATTATAACAATTTTATTGGTATGGTGGGTTCCGTTAGATGTCTAAGTTGCGTTAAGGATAATCTGATACTTACCATAAAGAATATTTTGATCTTGTTTAGTTAAATTTTGAACATTCCTATGTCTTTTCTGGGTCTTATAAGTTGTGTTACAACTATTTCTTCCGACCTCCTTAGTGTGAGGACTGAAATCTGAAATGATGTTTTGATGATTTAGTTTGTTCATACCACGACAGTGTTTTTATCTGTGTCTCGAGTTGCTTCACCTCTTTCACGTCTTTATTTAGTTCGTGAACACCCGTTAATTGGATACTATTTCCTCCCTTCGTATATGTTCCCTCTTTTCTGTCAGAGAAGTTATTCACCACGACCCTTTTGAACCACGTACATTTTCTTACTTTAATCTTGTAAGAGAGTATTTTATATGTTTTTATTTGAGTTTAGTGAATTTCTGGATTTACATTCTGTACTCTGAGATATTGAGGATCTCTTTTTGTATCCGTCTTATCAGAAACTGTATTTAGTGTCGATATCAAAGACCCTAAACAGAAAATTTCGTTTCCTTAATTTTCGTTTCTATTTGTCTACCCTGTAACAATCTGAATTTTCTAAAACATGTTATTTCCTTTGGTGACTGTTTTTTCTGTTGGATGACTTAATCTCTTATATAAGTATTTATTATATTGATCATTACCCAATTATAGGTTGTATATATTTGTTAAGTATGTTGGGTGGTAGTTTTTAATTTTGTTGTTGTTGTTGTTAGACTAATTTTTTACCTGTCTTCTAGACTTATCTGTAAAAAGGTTTCTTCTGTATGTCTACGACTCGTCCGTGTACGTTTCTACGTGTAATAATTAGTCTCTTTACGTTTAATTATGACGTTACTTTATAGTAGAATATGGACGGTCTACCGGTAATGGTTTTTCTGGTGTTTTTAGCTTACATAATTTTCCTAAACCTCTTTCTTCTTGGGACCATGGAACAATCACTATTCGATTTAATCACGTCGGTGACACCGTTTATCATACCGTCAAAGAGTTTTTTTGTTTTTATCTTGTTGGTACATTGTATCATCAAGACGAGGACCCATATATAGACTTTTTTTACTTTTGTTTGTGACATAAGTTTTTCTACGTACGTGGGTTACAAGTATCGTCGTAATAGATGTTAACGGTTCTATACCTTTCCTCGATTCGCAAGTAGGTGTCTAGTCACACATTCTCCACCGTGCATGTATGTTGTCTTATCATGAGTCGGTTTTTTTCTTACTGTAAAACGGTAAAAGTCGTTGTACCTAATGGAACCTTCTATAGGATACTTTCTTATTTAGTCTCGTTCTATCTATGATACACTATAGTGAATATGTACTTTAGATTCTTTATTTTCAAGACTTGTCTTGTTTTTCCTTTGTCAGAGTGTCTATGTCTCTTGTTTGATCACCAATGATCACTCCTCTCCCCGTTCTCTCGTCATCCTCTAATTCTCCGTGTTTGATAATATGAATTTATATGATGTTTCTATATGATAATATCGGTGTCCCTTATATCGGTTATTAAATATTATTGATATTTTTACTCGTATTAGAATTAACATTTAGTGATACAACATGTGGACATTGTATATTATGACATACATTGATATAGAGTTAATTTTTTATTTTACTCACTTTAATCTACGAAGACAGATATACTTCATTGACTCAGCAATGACACCGAAATTACAATTACAGAGGGGTATTAATATGTGACTTAAGGGGTACTTACGGTACTTACCGTAGTCACCAGAACATTCTCTCTACGGGTTCTTAAAGGACCGAGGAAGGTGGTAGACTTTCACAATCAGTAAGTCAGGATACACTGAGAAACGTTTGGGTACCTGACATCGAGCGGTCCGAAACAGGTACCTTAAGAGGTACGTTCTTATGACCTCACCCAACGGTAAGGGAAGAGGTCCCCTAGAAGGACTGGGTTCCTAGTTTGGGTCCAGAGGATACAACGTTCCTCTTAGAAATGATAGACTCAGTAGTACACTCCTGTGTCACTTTGTCCAGGTCGTTACTTGACCCTTCGTACTGGAGTAAGTTAGTACGACCACGGTACTCGAACCTGAGCGGTCAGAGGTCTTGGTCCTCAATGTGTCAGAAACGTTTCTAATTATTAAACCGATAAACCCTCATCGTAACCGTTTTCTATAAATTGGTGGTGCATAGAATTAAAACTTTTGTCCCTATTATTGGGACACTCTGAATGCACCAATTCTCTTATTTTATTCTGGTTTCGTGATAGAGACACTTTTCAAGTTTTACGAGCCCCTTTGTTAGAAATTTCATTTAGGACTGTCGAATAAAAGACAGTAAGTAGTAGTTGTATCAAGTCAAGTCAACGAGTCAGCACAGGCTGAGAAACGCTGGGGTACTTAGCGTCGTACGATCCGGAGGGACAGGTAGTGATTGAGGGCTTCAAGTGAGTTTGAGTACAGGTAGTTCAGACACTACGGTAGGTCGGTAGAGTAGGAGACAGTAGGGGAAGAGGAAGACGGAGGTTAGGGAGGGTAGTAGTCTCAGAAAAGGTTACTCAGTTGAGAAGTGTACTACACCGGTTTCATGACCTCAAAGTCGAAGTCGTAGTAAGGAAGGTTTCTTGTGGGTCCTGGTTAGAGGAAATCCTATCTGACCAACCTAGAGAAACGTCAGGTTCCCTGAGAGTTCTCAGAAGACGTTGTGGTGTCAGGTTTTCGTAGTTATTGGGAAGGAGTTTATTATACCACAAAAAGACCAACTATACATATTACACATATCATAATTTTATATTTTGTACGGACAGAGTAATAGGTACTTTTGTGTGTCTTAGTTTTAATTAATGTTTATATGTAAACAGTCGAGTCGACCATTTCTTAGGTGCACGTTACGTCCTCTGGGGTGAAGTTAAGGACCCAGCCCTTCTAGACTACCTCCTCCCTATCCGATAGGTGAGGTCGTAAGAACTCGAAGGGACCACTGAGTCGACCATTTCTTAGATGGACGTTACACCCTCTGGACTCAAGTTAGGGACCCAACCCTTCTAGGGGACCTCTTCCCTTGTCGATGGGTGAGGTCATAAGACCGGACCTCTTAAGGTGCCTGACGTATCAGGTACCCCAGTTAAAAGTGAAAAGTATGTAAACAGTAGATGTCCATATGTCAATACGGAAGATAGTTTTTTTTATTCTAAGCGATGTTTCCGTCGTCGTATATTATCCATTCACAGATTTATTATTTAACCGTGTCTTTATTAAAGTTTTATCATAGTGTTACCTACCGACGTAATAAGTACATCATCTTGTTATGAATTGTGTATAGTTATGTTAAGAGGAAATTATCTCTTAGGGGGTTCGTTTCATTGGTAAGGTAAAACGACACTCCTCTTTAAGGTAAAATGTTTCAACCGACGTCTCCGAGTATGTATAAAATATCGACCATTAGTCATAAAAGGGTTATATTTAAAGTACAAGGTCACATTTTTCGTCAAACGTCGTCGACAACGTATTAAAAATTTAATGTTTCTAGAATTAGAAGTACTTCACATTCTTTCATTCTCTATTTTGTATCACTTTTATTTTTGTCAAACCTTTACCGACACAGAAGTTTTTAATTGTTAGACTTACAAAATGATAAACCCGTTAACATTATCCTTCGGATGTAGGGTATTTCAAAAGTTTAACAAAGTCACGTGTAAGGAACGTCTTATTACCCCCCGTTTTACACCAAGACTGGAAGGTTTAATAGCAGTAACGTTTATGGTCGACTCTTCCCTTAAACGAATATGGTCAAATACTAAAGTAGTAGAATTTTAGTAAAGATAACCCATTCACGCTTCTTGTGATTCTACTATTTTAGAATGTCAGACTCAAAATCGAAACAGGGGTAGTATGACCTCGTTCACGAATCGTGTGTACCGATATAAAGAACCCCAGACAAAGGAATGAACCTTTTTCCTTCAAATTTAATCAGATGTTGTTAAGTGACGTCAAATTCAAAGAAATTAGAATACCTATTCCGGAAGACTATACATATACTATGTAAAGACGAAAGGAAAATGGCATACACAAAATAGGATAGTCATGTTCTCACTGATCTCCCAATTACTCCAAGGTTGGTGTAAAAGTTAAGGTACTGGTTTCTGTTCAGGGTCAGTAGTACTTGTAAGTTCTAAGATCAATGAGCCTTAGACCTTTTCTACGTTTCGTGTAAGATAAGTATAATTACAAATCAGTCATGACATAAGACTATAACTTCTGTAAATCTAAAATCTTGTACATATACAATAAGAGGTACGAAGAGTGAGATACTACTTTTGGATGTTAAGACAAAAATAGTAAATGGTTTACGTATTAAGTGTTCTTTAAGGTATTTTAATCTACCAACTGTAAGACAAATTCGGACTTCTGTTTCAATTTTCATTTCTCCTCTTCTTACTGACGTTTCTTTCGAGAAGTAATGTACAAAGTTTATCGAAAACATACTCCTACGACTACGACATACCACATATCTCAAGTATTAAATTTTGATATATATAAATAAAACCAACACGACTCAGAAGCAACGATATACCGGAAATGAGATCAACACCGGTCGTCCCCGGTGAAGAGATCAACCGTCACGGGTCCGAAGAGTAAAATCCGCGAAGAGAACAACGTTTTGTGTCCAAGAACCCGAAGTCATCAACACCAAGGACCCGAGGTCTCGTGTCTGAGTTGTCGACACTGAGTACCCGAAGCAACGGGACGTCGTACACCCTAGAAGGGTCTAGTCCCTAATCTGAGTGTAGAAGCCGTGACCGTCCTTCTAAGGAATGGTGACTCGGTGGTCCCTTTGGGGTCTCAAGTGAAATATAACACATCAGTTCTCCGTTTCTAAAATTTCCGACGTGATTTCATTTTCTTAATACGGTGAATTTAAAAGACATGTTCCTATAAAGAGAGAAGAGGGGATGAACAAAGAAATGGTTATTGTTGTACGGGCTAAAAGGTTGAACCAAACGAGATGTTCAACCCTACTACTGAGAAGGTGAAAATAACTCGGATATCGAGAGACTTATGAAAGTCTGGGTTTACCCAACATACTTTTTCACAAGAGTAAAGTTATTGAGATTGACATCACTCACTTATAATAACTACACCTTAACTCATAGAATAAATTCTAAAATTTACTGTTTCTTCCGTTATTACCGATAAAGTCCTCAGTACTCAACTTAGGGATCCAGTCCTTCTAGGGACCTCTTTATACACCGTTGGGTGAGGTTATAAGAACGGACCTCTTAGGGGTACCTGTCTCCTCGACCACCCGATGTTGGGTGCCCCAGTGTTTCTTAGTCTGTACTGACTTCGTTGACTCGTACGTGTTTGTGTCCACTTTTTGACGTCGTCAGATAAAACTGTCTACAGAATCCTACGTTAGTTAACCAAGGTCACGGGTCGTCCACTGGATATGTGACAGTTTTGAGGTTAAGGATTATTAAGCTAGAAAACAATTAACAAGTACGATGTAATATTGTGACTGTAAACTCAAAAGGAGGTGTATACCGAGTCTTTCGGTGTTGTTCAATGGACCTAAACCATGCACGGTACAAAATATGGAGGTTTTAAGGATTTAACTTTAGGATTAGGGGATACACTACGATGAACCTCCACTAATCCAGTATTCCCACCGTGGGAACACTTACCATGATGACGGGAGAATTTCTCCGGGCCCTCTCGAGGAAGCGGGGAAGACGGTAGACTCCTGTGTATACTCTCAGTAGATATTTTGTGGTTCGTACGAGAACGATCTGTCACTTAGTCGGTCGTGGACGTAGAAGTTAAAGAGTCAGAGATCTTTACACTCTGTATTTAGAGACAAACATTCGGTAGGTCAGATATTATAGGACATTGTCGTTGGGTTTCCCTAATTCTGACACATCCGTCACTTTAGGTAGATGATAGTGAGATTTAACAGAAGGTTTATCTTTGTAAGAGGTCCAGGCACCCATGTCGATCTGACCGAAACCTAGTGTGTAAGTGTCGTAAATAAATAAGACAATGCATAAGATGGTACAACTAAGAAGACATACTGGTACAAAAAGGAGTATCATTTGGTTGCGACCAAAAGATCCATGGATAGGTGACTAACAGTAACCCAAAAACTACCTTTTACAAGTAAACAAAAAGTGGTGGCGACTTCCCAACGAATTCGGTACCGAACCGTCATCTGCCACCTTTCGTCAACCTCCAAGTGATCATGGTTCCGTCTGGATCAACCAGAACGATTATCGAAAAGAAATATTTATACGAATTATGAGGGTTAAAGATGTAACCACTGTCTTTACCATTTAAGGTTTCGATATGAACGGAGAAGGTCCCCTCTTTACTCGATTCCCCATATATAAACACCGAATCACAATAAGTGTTGACGGGACGAAAAGAATTGAGAGGTGATGAACCCATGTACATCCTCCTGGTTGACTATTTTCTTAAGTTCACTACCATTTGTCTATGAAAAGTCTTTATTTTTCTCACATGGTTCTTCGGTAAGGGTTTACCACGTGGTGTATTGTGCTTAAGACTCCCCATAAAATTCAACCTTTTTCACCATCTTTACAACCCGTCTGTGTTGTAGAACGTAGAGAGACAACTTCCACTACATATAATTGTACCAAGACTCTTCAGACCACCATTTCTTAGAGAAAATTCAATGACAAAAAGTTTGTTTAAATGACGTTTTCAAAGGGAAGATTGTAAAGAATTAGAATATGTTTTAATTATAAGGTCGGGTACGTCACAACCCTTGTATCTGATAACATGTTCAATTACACATTGAATCGTACGTTTATCTTATCATAATTATTTTACCTGTCGACTTGAAAACGTTCCCCTTGACAGGATTACGTTTTATTAGTGTAACAAAGGTAATGAAATTGGTCCACCCTCAGATTTCCCTCGATTAGTCTGTTAAACTCCAGTTATTCTTATGGTTCACGGGAGTAGATAGTTTATTGATAGAAACTGAGGATTATTACTCATGTTAAGAATTCCCTTAGCGAAAGTACAAATCATATTCTATTAATTTCCTTGTTTCTATCTACTTTTAGTATGAACGTACTTTGTTTAGGATAAACATTTTTCTTCGTTCAAAGTCTGAGGATCCACTCCGTCTCTCGATAAAGCTAAGAAATTTACGTGTCTGTCCGTCTGTCTTGTCTACTGAAATAAACCTAGGATAACTCAAACTTTGTAGACATTTTGAAGTGACTCAAGGAAAGTCCGGAGGAATAAGTGCTCCTTGAACTAAATCATGTACTTCTACCACTAGTGATTGTGATCGTTTAGCACCCGTAGTGCAATACTGAAGTGTTTACAATCGTAAGGACAGAGGAAGGTGTTTTGAGGAGTCATTCTCAGATACTCAATCATCATGGTAACCGACGAGATATCATAGTCGGAATAATTTTAGACCTTTGAGACGAACCACTTTAGTTGGGTTAAGATGATTAAAGGTTGTTTCTTGTCAAATTAGTAAACTCCCCACTCCCGACCTCGATTAAGATACAAAGTCACTTAATTGGTCGAATTGTCCGTAAAATACCCGAAGGGACAACCGAGTCTCTCATTTCTTAGACGGACGTCACGTCCTCTGGGTCCAAGATAGGGACCCAGTCTTTCTAGGGGACCCTCTTCCCTTACCGATGGGGAGGTCATAAGAACGGACTTCTTAATGTACCTGTCTTCTTGGACCACCGATGTCAAGTATTCCAACACTTCTTAACCTGTACTGACTCGTTGATTGTCTCTCCGTAAAATGTATACCAATGAGTAACACCATTACCAAAACTCTCACATTATCCTTTGTCGTTTGCATAAATACCCCTCGGTTCCCCTCTTCATTTATAGTTTTTATCCACCTGTGACGTAGTGCAAAAGTTTCTCCATGTTTTAGGAAGTCATACACGACACTGATGATTTTCTTTATCAAAGTAAAAAATTTTAAATCGTTTGTGAACATACTAAATCATACACCGTCCATCTTAAGAGGTAAGTAAAGTTTATAACGAAAAAGGAGTTTCGGAAACGACGATTCAACGAAGTCAGTACAGGCTGAGACACGCTGGGGTATTTGCTATCGGGTGGTCCGAGGGGGTAGGGACCCTAAGAGGTCCGTTCTTGTGACCTCACCCAACGGTAAAGGAAGAGGTTACGTCCTTTCACTTTTCACTTTCCCTTCAGCGAGTCGGCACAGGCTGGGAATCGCTGGGGTACCTGACGTCGGGTTGTCCGAGGAGGCAGGTACCCTAAAAGGTCCGTCCTCATGACCTCACCCCACGGTATAATCCATGGAGATTAATAGGGTGAAATGTCTACTTCTTTACCCTTGTCTCTCCGATTTAGTGAGGACTTCCGAGATTCGATCGTCCCCAACTCTGCCCTAAACTTGGATCTTTAAGTGACTTTTTTAGACATAAGAATTGGTGGTACAATGTAATAAGACCGGTGACCTAAAAATACAATACAATAAAGAAATTTTTGAGACATGTACACACAATCATAGACATATACCGTAAGTCCAATCTTCTTCTTAACGTTTTAAGGGATTTTGACCTCCCTCTTGCCGTTGTCTGTGTAGTCGATTTTTCGGTTGGAACGAAAGATCAATCTTTGATCATCGAATCTCTTTACTAGAAAAACTATGTGACTTTATAACGACAATTCTTGTCGACCAATATCTTAAATGTGTGAATAAACATACTGTACAAATTTATTTAAAAAAGTTTAAATTGAGTTTTACTGTATACTCATAAACCCTTCTGGCCGACTATCTAACCCCGTGATTCTTCAAACCCTACATTCATAAGTTAGTTTCGTTCTAAAGTACGGGATGTAAAAACAACTTATTCTACGTTTCACTAGAAAAAACTTTAAAAATTGCATGCTTAATACAGTGTATTTTACCATTATTTTTAGGTTAAAATTTTACGACGATTATTTTCTTTAGGACACAATCTATCTTTTGGTTTGTATGATTAAAACGATGGAAATTAATGAGTTGAATAGACAACCTACTCGGATCTTCTACAAACGAAATATTAGACGTAATTTAATCCGTCTTTAGTTGTTTATTGTGACGTTTTGAGGAACTTTATGATATTAAAATTTAATGTAAAAGATTCCTTTTTAAACGGAAGTAACTATATAAAACGTTAAATGATAGAACTAACCAAAAGATAATGATTATTTACCATTTGTAAATCCTTATATAAAAGTCATATAGATCTTTTAAGTAAGATCAGTTCCCTAAAGGAATAATGTGTACTTCGATTTATTGAACTTTCAACATTCTTAATCTCATTTTAGGAAATCCAGGGAAGTACAACTATTTATAAAAGACTCAAGAAGAAGATACTTTCTGTTGCTTTACCTATAACTTCTCTGATAGTTTTACTTATTATAAATTCACAAAGGACCATCCAAAAGTATTGGATTTTTACAATCTCTCATATATACGTATAAACATTTTAAGTGTATAAATTAATCTACTCGTATGTGTGTACGTGTGTGTGACGACGGCGACGACGACGATTCAGAGAAGTCAGCACAGGCTGAGACACGCTGGGGTATCTGCCGTCGGGTGGTCCGAGGGGGCAGGGACCCTAAGAGGTCCGTTCTTGTGACCTCACCCAACGGTAAAGGAGGAGGTTACGTCCTTTCACTTTTCACTTTCACTTCAGCGAGTCAGCACAGACTGAGAAGCGCTGGGGTACCTGACGGCGGATGGTCCGAGGAGGCAGGTACCCTAAAAGGTCCGTTCTCATGACCTCACCCCACGGTGACGGAAGAGACCGTGTGTGTGTGTATGATCGTTTATTTATGTCTATGAATGAACACATATAAACGGTCTTTTAATTTTTTCTTTTTTTTTCATAGTGACCGAAACTTCTTTGGGAGTCCCCATCGTTAGTTAGTAAACAAATTTTTCTTTTGAAGTAATAGTAATCAAAACTTCGTGAACATCTACAATTAATCGTCAACATACACCTTTTTTATATGTTGACACTCATATTTACAATAGACCTTTCCAATTTGTGTCTTACCCCTTTTTTCCTTGTATGATTTTCACATAAAACGAATATAAAGAAAAAAACCACTGTATACTATTTTTTTGTAGGTAACGATTTATTCCTTTTTACTAAAAATTTATGGATCTTTTAATGTATGACGAATCATTGTTTTGTGCCATAGGGAAATTCAACCTTGTAAAATCAGAAAGAGTTACCCTGTATTTTATTACCAGTAGAGAGTTTATTATTTTAGAGTCTGAATCAGTGTGACATACAAAATTGTTCACAAAAGTAACCTTATTACGTTACAAGAAATAGTCTTTTAGGTTTTATTTCTCCTAACCTCAATCTTTACTTGAACTTGTGACAAAGACGTACTGGCAGCCTTTCCATTAGTGGGATAAAGTAAAAGATTACCCTTACTATACGAGAGGATACCGTTCTTAACTTTTGAAGTTAAAAATTTGCCCGAAAATCTGATCCCGTATATTATTGTGAGTCCTTTGACACCATAGGAATAAAGGAAAGGATGGGAAATAAGAAAGGGTTGAATATGGAGACACCATACGTGTGACCTTACGTCCATATGTGTGTGTGTGTGTGTGTGTGTGTGTGTGTGTGTGTATGAGGGAAAGGTAATCCTTCCACAGGTCAAGAAAAGTTTTTACAGTATAACAGGGATGTAACGTTTACAACATCCTAAAGAAACGTTAATAAGAAACAGTAAAAAAATGAAACTACAAAGTTCTAACGTCACTTTTACGTTCAACCTATAACGATACCTCTAACGGATTAAAAGAGTAGTCAAAGTACATTGAAAGACGAAACCCAAAAGTCAAATAAATTATAAGAATACGAAGCTACAGGTCAAATCAATGTGGGTTTCTTGACCCATTTTATTGTACCTGAACTTCTATAAATTATAATGAGATTTCTTGTCTAGAAGTCACTTTTAAACAGAATCTGAGATTCTCTGGGAATCAGTAGCGAGTCAGTTATAGATACTCGTTTAATCGAAAGGTCTTAATCTTTATGTATATATTAAGATGTTTATATGTATCCTTATATACACAAAAATTCAGATTTCTTTAAGTAAAAAAATTAGAATTCCCTCTTTTACTTTTAGTAAGAAAACAGATTCGTGTTACTATAAGAAAGATTAAAAGGTAAACATAGTTTAGAATTGAAGACGGAACACTTATGTAAACGTGTTCCAGTAAGTCGATTAGACCTTCATAGTTGTAAGAGATTATTAAGATAGACACGTACGCCGTACAGTTTTCTATTAATGGTCTTCAACTTTTATACTAAAAGTATGTTTATGTAGTCCTCGTTAAGAGGAGTAATTACGTCATTAGTCGTCCTTCCGTTTCTACTAAGTTTCCTATTAACAACCTTGTTTCTAACATATCATGACCCCTTTTCTTACACCCGTATTGTAACGATCTAATCGATGTTTTGACCAATTACGAGATGTCCCGTTCTTTTGGGTTTGGAAAATCAATGTAAAGGATAATCTTTTATTACTAAATGTAGAGATGGTCCGTTTTCAGATCTTCAATTGAACGTTGAAGTGTCTTATACATGAAAATGTTATTCACAATTCAACTAGTCACCATGTAAGGACTTTATATCTATTAAATTTTTGGAAACACAACCAGACTATTCGTTATGAGATTGAATTATACAGATACACTGACACGTACCGGGACGGAAACGGACCAAATGTTCAAACTAAGTAAAAAGAATTATTTGATACAAACTGAGGATGGTTATGCTTTCCTGTGGATTCTACCTTCGTCCTGCACGGAAATAATCAAACCTGTCAACCTACTTTTGTTGTCGTAAGTACATCCGATTGGATACAAACTTCCCTTAAATAACCTTTCTGATAAAACCATAACAAGTAAACGATTCAGTACGGGCTGAGAAACACTGGGGTACCTGATGTCGCACGGGCCGAAGGGACAGGAAGTGATAGAGAACCTCAAACGAGGTTTATACTCCATTGAATTTATGGTTTCCTCTTTGACTACTCAAACCTCGGTCTTTACCCCGTAGAATCATCTAGTTTCGGTCTCGTTTTCTTTCCATATGATCAAAAGACCCCGACCACCTTGTTTACTAGTGTCTGGTCCAATGAATTTTGTTCCCTTTAAAGTAAAGAGTACCAAAAAGTCAGATCTTCAGGTTTCGTTCCACCTCCTTCCCGAGATGGGAGGTTTAGAAGGTCTCTTTCCAGGAAAGAACGGAGAAGACGGAATGCTATCGGAGTCCGTACAACGCCAAACACGGTCGCATTGTCGTTGGTGATACAGACAGAAGTGTACTGACAGGATGGAGATACAGACACAGGTAAATATGACGCACTCCCGGTAAAATTAGAGTACGACCTCTTCTGAGAATTCTCAGGGAACCTGAAGTTCCTCTAGTTTGGTCAGTTAGGATTTCCTCTAGTGAGGACTTACAAGAGTGAGGACTTCCTGACTACTACTTCGACTTCGAGGTTATGAGACCGGTGGACTACACTTCTCGACTGAGTGGTCTTTTCTGGGACTACGACCCTTTGTAACTTCCGTCCTTCTCTTCCCCTACTGTCTCCTACTCTACCAACCTACCGTAGTGGTTAAGGTACCTGTACTCAAACTCGTTTGAGGTCCTCTATCACTTCCTGTCCCTCCGGACCCCACGACGTCAGATACCCCAGTGTTTCTCAGTCTGTGCTTGTTGACTTGCTGACTTGTTGTTGTTGTTAGAGTACATTCTACTCCAACATACTGGAGTAGAATTGAACTGACGTAGATGTTAGTGCCCGAGGTAAAGGTTTGTTTATAATATAATTACTATATATACCGTAGATCTCTCTGAAGGGACCACCGAGTCTGTCATTTCGTAGACGGACGTTACACCCTCTGGGTCCAAGTTAGGGACCCTTCTAGAGGACCTCTTCCTTTACTGTTGGGTGAGGTCATAAGAACGGACCTTTTAGGGTACTGCCACCTTGGACCATCCGATATCAGATACCCCAGCGTTTCTCAACCTGTACTGACTCGTTGAAGTGAAGTAAAGTACCGTAGATCTTTTTACCATGTCTACTAGAATAAACGTTTTGTCTTTATCTCTGCATCCACATGTCTCGTTTAATACCTGTGGTTCGTCCCTTCTCGACCTCCACCCTTCTTAACTCTCCAATCCCAACTGTATATATATGATTCATATTTTGTCCATTGATTACTCTTGGACGACATATCAAGTCCCTTGAATTCTCAAGACACCACAGGATGTGACCTTCTTTTAAGTTTTTTTCCCTCCTATATACATACGACGACGACGACGACGACGATTCAGTGAAGTCAGGACAGGCTGAGACACACTGGAGTATCTGCCGTCGGGTGGTCCGAGGGGGCAGGGACCCTAAGAGGTCCGTTCTTGTGACCTCACCCAACGGTAAAGGAAGAGGTTACGTACTTTCACTTTTCACTTTCCCTTCAGCGAGTTAGCACAGACTGAGAAGTGTTGGGGTACCTGACGTCGGATGGTCCGAGGAGACAGGTACCCTAAAAGGTCCGTTCTCATGACCTCACCCCACGGTAACGGAAGAGACCTATATACATATGTATATAGACCAAGTGAAACGACATGTCATCTTTCATTGTGTCATGTCATTTCGTTGATAGANGACGACGATGACGACGACGATTCAGTGAAGTCAGCACAGACTGAGACACACTGGAGTATCTGCCGTCGGGTGGTCCGAGGGGGCAGGGACCCTAAGAGGTCCGTTCTTGTGACCTCACCCAACGGTAAAGGAAGAGGTTACGTACTTTCACTTTTCACTTTCCCTTCAGCGAGTCAGCACAGACTGAGAAGTGTTGGGGTACCTGACGTCGGATGGTCCGAGGAGACAGGTACCCTAAAAGGTCCGTTCTCATGACCTCACCCCACGGTAGCGGAAGAGACCTATATACATATGTATATAGACCAAGTGAAACGACATGTCATCTTTCATTGTGTCATGCCATTTCGTTGATAGAGAGTGTGGAGCACACACGTACGCGTCAGTAAAGACTAAGAAACGCTGGGATACCTGACGTCGGGCGGTCCGAGGAGACGGGTACCCTAAAGGGTCCGTTCTTGTGATCTCACCCAACTACAAAGGAGGAGGTCCCCTAGTTTGGGTACAGAGGACACAGAGGACGTGACCGTCCACCTAGAACTGGTGATTCGATGAACCCTTCGTGGTATTTCGTTGATATGAAGTTATTAAAAAAAGAAATTTTTCTTACGTACGCACATACATATATTGACTTAGTAAAAAGGTATGTCGTCTTTAATTGTGTTGTAACATATGGTTGATGTGAAGTCAAATTTTTTTTTACTTACGATACTGAAAACTTACGTTTCATCACGGAATATATAGAACGTTATTTATATCAAAGGAGGACAGAGGGTGGATGAGTGCTGTTTTCAACGTAATTTAATGGAGTTGAAATAAGTAGTCGTTGAGACTGGAACGTCTACGGACTCTTTAAACTTTCCTTTTGTTTTAGACAGAAGAAGAGATCGATAAAGGTAGTGGAAAATTCTTTTTCTCAAGAAACGGTATTTTAACGGGATCATTGTGCAAGTGTTGGTTGACGACAGATAAATCTCCCTTTCGTCCGTCCATTTACCTGATGTAACAGACTGAGAAATGAAAATAGTAACGTCCTACCGTTTCTTCAAATTTTTATGTTCAATTTTCGTCGAAGTTAAACACACGTTGATCCTCTATATGTCGACTTGACACGGGACGACTCGTGGACATTAAAATAAATAAACTTTTTCTTTATTTCTAGGTCGACACTACCACCGTCGTTACGATGACCGTTCTTTTACTCACAGTGAGAACGTCGTGTCCTATTTCTCTAACCGGTAGACTCTTTACGCCTTCAGGACAAAGAATAGAGACAGAACGCCTTGATCTATTGTTATTACACTTCTTCTCACTTCGTCGTCCCCCACCCTCCACCACCCCCTCATTAAAAGGGTCTGTGGAAATAAGACCGACCTTAATCTGGAAGTCCTTCTAAGGACCAGTCATAAAACAAGACTCACCTAAGTGCAATAACTTGACGAATAAACGTGGAGGATTATTCCTCATCTTAATTAAAGGACTTATCTTTCGTGAGAATTGAGGTCATGTAATTTGTGGAAGAAAAATTAATCGATGAATGTCACATTAATATCTTCGTGAACTCACTTCCGACGCATTCCACACACTCCACCACCACTGTAAGAATTATCTGTCCGAGTGAATCTTACCTAAATTTGGGGATTTAGGAATTAATAAAAGATTCGAGAATGACTTTATCTTCCTTACACCATAGGAGTTTACCCGTACGCAGTACGTAAGTTTAAAAAAGTGGGTTTTGTTTTTGTTTTTTTTGTCGTACGGACTTACGCCAACAGTCACGATACGTTATAAGTTCCTCTCCTCTTTGTACGAACTTTTGTTCCGAGTTCTAATAGTAAGTTTTAGCTGTGAAGGTATTTTCCGACCTTTCATAGACATACTAAGGCGATGTGTATACTAAATCTACTGTATACAACCTTTGAGATCTATTTGCGGAGTCTTCATCTAAAGTCCTTCCCGTTTTAAGAGAAAGTGACAGTTGGGGACTGACTACTCTAGAGTCAAACCCCTTCTCACGTCTCATAGTACATTGACACCCAAGGGTCAAAGAACTAGGTGCACATTCGTTGAATCTTCAACAGTGAGTCCGAGTTGCTGTTTATTTTCGAGTTCTTTGATTTTTTAGTTATTGGGAAGAACCTAGGTACTCTCTTCTTTTGTCCTATGTGGCGACGGGGTTTCTAGCTCTGTCTGTCCCTTTTTGTCCTGTAATACCAAAGGACCTCGTCTTTAAGTGACCGGCTCTGGTTCCGTCCTTAATCAAGATATCATCTTTTGGAATTGACACTTGCTATCTAACGACCTCTAAGTCACCCCGTTGAGTCCCGATTTGTGAGGTCCCCCTGGGTCGGTAGTCCCCCGTGGGTGTTTGAACACTCGAATATGGAGGACTTCGGAAGTCGTCTAAAGATTTCAGTGATGGTCTCTTGTAAGAGTAAAACGAGGACCGTCTCCCTCCCCTTACCCTTGACAAAGCTTTGTGTAGTCTCTTGAGACAAGAAAATGTCGAACACGACACAACAGGAATCAGCGAATCAGTGCAGCCTGAGAAACGCTGGGGTACCTGACTTCGGGCGATCCTGGGAGACAGATACCCGTAAGAGGTCCGTTCTTATGACCTCACCCAACGGTACGGGAGAAGGTCCCTTAGAAAGGTTGGCGCCCTGACTTGGCTCCCGAGGGTGTAACGTCCGACTAAGAAGTGACAGACTCGGTGATCCCTTCGTGTCTACCGGACGGGAGTCCCTTTGATTAGTCTTGGCCTAGTTCATAATCCTCATGTATCGACGGAACTCCCAAAAGGGACCACCGAGTCACCATTTCTTAGGTAGACGGTTACGTTCTCTGAGTTCAAGTCAGGGACCTACCCGTTCTAAGGGACCTCTTCCTTTACTGTTGGTTGGGGTCATAAGAATGGACCCTTTAGGGTATCTGTCTCCTCGAACTTTCTAATATCAGGTACCCCAACGTTTTCTCAGCCTATGTAACTTACTGATTTGTTGTTATCGTTCGACAGGACTCCCTTCCCTTTATGGGTGGAGGTCGGTGAGTTCGATAAGAAAGGTCAGATCTTGCCCCTTTATTTGTTGTTATTTGTTGTTTTTAGGGGGTTTGGATTCTTCGAGAACACTTCAAGTCTCATGTCTCCGTCTCCGAGTATTTTCCTGTCTTTAAAATCCCGGTACATTTCGAAGGGAAGGTGGATGTGAAGTGATGGTGTAAGGATTCCGGATAAATGTCGTTAAAAAAAAATTAGGTCACGTACTACAGGTCTATATATATATACCATGTCATCACAGTTGATATCAGTGGTAAGATAAGGAATCTAGGAGGCTTGGATAGGTAAAACGTTAATCTTCAGATTTGGGAAATAAATCTTGGATTTGGGACATTAATTTTCAGATTTGGTTGGAGAGTCGAAAACAGGTTTAGGGGTTTGAGATCGTTTGTTGTAAGAGGGGAAACTAAGACGCTCGAACTGATAACTCTGTCAGTTAAGGGTCCGTCCAATTATTCTTCAGACCCCAGGGGTCCCTCCTCTTTCACCAGACTCCAAGAGTTTCTCCTCGATCCCCAGACCTTAGGAGTCCTTCCTCCTTTCCTGTTTGTAGAAAAACAAAAGAGATGTAAGGAATCAGAATCAGTGTATTTTGAAAAAAAAAAAAAAAGAAATTCGGGTCTTGACGACTAATGTGTCGTTTGTTGAGTCAAATTTGAAACAAGTCAAGTCAACGAGTCAGGATAGGCTGAGAAACACTGGGGTACTTGACGTCGTGCGGTCCGGAGGGACAGGTAGTGGTTGAGAGTCTCAAATGAGTTTGAGTACAGGCAACTCAGCCACTACGGTAAGTTGGTAGAGTAGGAGACAGCAGGGGAAGAGGAGGGTGGAAGTCAGAAAGGGTCGTAGTCCCAGAAAAGTTTATACTCAGTCAAGAAGTGTAGTCCACCGGTTTCATAACCTCAAAGTCGAAGTTGTAGTCAGGAAGGTCACTTATAAGTCCCGACTAAAGGAAATCCTACCTGACCAACCTAGAGGAACGCCAGGTTCCCTGAGAGTTCTTAGAAGAGGTTGTGGTGTCAAATTTTCGTAGTTAAGAAACCACTAGTCGAAAGAAATATCAGGTTGAGAGTGTAGGTATGTACTGATTATCTTTTTGGTATAGGAACTGATCTACCTGGAAAGAACCGTTTCATTACAGAGACGAAAAATTATACGACAGATTCAACCAGTACTAAAAAGAAGGTTCCTCATTCGTAGAAAATTAAAGTACCAACGTCAGTGGTAGACGTCTCTAAAACCTCGGAGGGGTTTTATTTCAGACAGTGACAAAGGTGATAAAGAGGTAGATAAAGGGTACTTCACTACCCTGATCTACGGTACTAGAATCAAAAGACTTACAACTCGAGAGTCGATTGAAAAAGTGAGAGGAGAAAGTGAAAGTAGTTCTCCGAGAAATCAAAAAGAAACGAAAGACGGTATTCCCACACAGTAGACACATAGACTCCAATGACTATAAAGAGGGGCGTTAGAACTAAGGTCGAACGCGAAGTAGGTCGAGTCACAAAGAGTACTACATGAGACGTATATTCAATTTATTCGTCCCACTGTTATATGTCGGAACTACATGAAGAAAGGGATAAACCTTGGTCAGACAAGGTACAGGTCAAAATTGACAACGAAGAACTGGATGTATGTCTAAAGAGTTGTCCGTCCAGTCCACCAGACCATAAGGGTAGAGAAATTCTTAAAAGGTGTCAAACAACACTAGGTGTGTTTCCGAAACCGTATCAGTTATTTCGTCTTTATGTACAGAAAGACCTTGAGAGAACGAAAAATATACTAGGTTACGGACAACCGTTAAACTAGAGACCAAAGAGACGGAAAAAATTTTGGTCGAACTTGTAGACCTTCAAGTACCAAGTACATGACAACTTCGGACGGACCGAACCTCTTAAAACTCGTAATGAAACGATCACACACTCTACTCACGTTAACACACCATCAAACTTGTAAGAAACCGTAACGGAAAAAAACCGTGACCTTACTTCTGACTGGAAACGGTCAGGACACCGGTGACGACTCAAAAGGTTTAAAAGGTCGTCTGACTCACGTCGTGAAAGTATCGTAGTAGAAAATCCTAAACTTTATTGAGTTGACCTTAAGGTAGTGGAGGTAATCGAAACAAGTATCACTACGAAGGATTCCCGGTGACCAGTGGAAAAGGACCAGAGAGACTGGTAAAGTATTAACGTACCCCTTAATCTTGATGATTGTATTAGACAACCTAGTATCTGGAAGTTCCCTGAACACTAGGTACGACAATAACACATGAAAATGAATCTGGGACACGTACCTTCGTGGATCGGAACGATCTGATCCGTTCGGAACGACCTTTCAATGGTCCCCGTACACACCTCGTTCCCCCTTGGTCGAGGTCGTCGTGCAACCCCTTGATCCACCTTGAGATCGAGGTCCTTACGAAAGTCCGATCTCCAATGAGAGAACCGATGGAGGGAGTCTCGGTCTCTGGACTTTCACTCAGAAACAGTGTGGACACGGAGGACAGATACACCTATTTCCGTGACGACCACAGGTACACCAAAAACTCCTGTGTCTAGACCTTAGCGTCCTAGACCAGTCTAACCTTCACGTTACCCGAAGAAGGAAACCATCACGACCGAGAATCGTCTGGTCTCTTCGAAGAGACTACCGAAGACAGAGTTGAGGAATGTGTAAGAAAGACATCTTAGACACCTCTACTTGACCTTCCGAAACAGGATTATCGAACTCCTGTGTTTAGTGAAAAAGGATCGACCGACTGGGAAAGTGATAGTGTATATGACTACACCGCTACTGAGTGACGAAGATGACACCAGTCTGATATGAGTCCTTACTCCTATCCGTGTACCTTTGTGCCTACGAAGGGGATCATCGGGGTCGAACCCTTTATAAGATTTTTCGATGGGACGAGGTGGGGTCCACCGTAGTCTCTTCTTCCTCGTTTTTAGTCTGTTTCCAGAATTACCACTCCCTGACCTGTAGTTAGACCCTACGGTAGTCAAGATGGGGACCACGTAGGGGGGAGTCACCATCTTGGTCCTCCCTGTTCATTCCGCGGACGTAGCCATTCCCTGTCTGATTCACGGTGGTACCTTCCTTTCGAAGCCACCTCTCAGACAAATGTGGACGGAGATCTCTTCCCGCCTACGGAAGCCATCTTTCCTCGGTGCCGACATCTACGGCGAAAAAAGAGAGAATGTCTACCCTTGATTCTCAAAGTATTGATGAGGAAATTTTACATAATTTTTTGACCCTGCAAACTAGGGGTCTCAAATTTTTTCTGTGAAGACTAGAAGTAGACACTATGACTTACCGGTGTAGTAGGAAATCTTCTGTTCCTTACGACCGGACAACTTTCCAGAGATTTAATGCTATAACAAAATGTCGATCTGTCCAAGGTATCTTTTGTTCTCTTTACCTATCTTCAAGACATACACAATGAGGACTAAAGAGACGTTCTGTCCGGTCTGAACACAGGATCCCCATGTCTAAAACCACACTTTGGATGCTGACGGAGGACAGGAGAATGAAACGGGGACATAGACCCCCCAGGGTTGACTTGTCCGACTCTTAATCCCGTGGGAAGATCGTCCCTAACGGACTCAGAGCCATCTGATAAATCTCCTAGGTTTTTAATGTATCTCCTGAAATGTCCTGATTGATGAAATGCTGGAATGAATCTCTCTACATTAAGTACAGAATCGTGTCTGTACCTGAGGACTGAACTCTCGAACTCAAAACACCCTTCAAAGATGAAAACTTCTACTTACCGAACTTGTACTCTGTTCCCCTTTCTCCCTCGTGTTTTGTCGGGAGGAAGGATGACCTTCGGTTCGTCAAGGATATTGTCTCGACGAAACGACCTACATAAGAACTTCCTGAGATCGCTCGCGTACGACTCTGAACTACGATTCAAACGACTGTATCTTGTCCTCTCTTCCTTTTGAAGACTATTTGAGGATCATATCTCATATCCTCTGAGAAACGTTCAAATAACTACGACTAGGACTTTCACGTCTCCGTCTTTACTAGAATTTTCTATCTAAAGAGTGAGTCAACTGAAGTCTATAAACGACATGGAAGGATTTTGTCCGCAAGCCTGGTTTGGTTATAAATCTTTTTGACAACGTGGACCGAGTCTGTTATATAATGTCATCTCTTATACTCCTCCTTTTATCTCCGTTTTTTCTTGGTCCGTTTTCTGATTTCGGGGTTGTTACCGACAGTCTGGACGAGACTTTATCGGACTCCTTTTTACGGGTCTCCCTGGGTCCACTTTTCCCTTCCTGAACAATAATGACACCTTTGCTCCCCGGAGAGTTCACCCTAACGGGAGTCCGTAGATTCGACGGGGATCGAGGTGCGGGCCAGACATTTCCTAGTGTGACCTCTTCTCTGTCGGGAGACTCCACATCTGGGGTCCCGAACCTGAGAGTCCTGTTAGTCCTGACTTACACGGACCCCCAGGGGTGTGTTCAGAAGCAGGATTATTGTGGCCTCCTTGGGGTCCATAATTATTGACACCTCCCGGTTAGTTAAAGAAAACCTATGAGCCCGTTTAAAGAGACACGAGTGACTTCGAGGACCAGGTGCAAGGAGGTCTAGGTGATAGTGTTACCCTGACAGACCTACTCGGTTTACAATAATAAAGTCAGTAGGAAATTCGACGTTGACCCTGAGACATGATAAAAGAGTGTTGAAAGATAAACGCGACCTCAGAGGGAGGGGAGAAGACCCTTCCCTATAAGACTTGTTCCAGGTCCGGAGACAAAAAGTACTTATACCTCGGACGAGAAAGAGAGGGTGATTACCTTGTTTTACATTTAGGATCTCACACCCGACTACCGTTTTGATATCCAGCTCGTGTTTTATGACAAGGACAGTAATAGTTTGAGTTACTAGGAGTGGATCAAAGTGTAGTTTTCGTCATAAGTGATTTCAGGTTTCAATTACTTACCCGTTTTAGAATGACATGACTGAAGAGTACTACATTCACCCTAGAATTTGAGATTTCAAGTCTCACTGTTACCGAGGTAGAAATTTCGACGACGTTGAGTTTTCCACAGTTTTGGAGATCCTTATCTTATAGTGAATGTGGCAAGGACCTCTGGGGTTAGAAGTCTTTTTCAACTTTTCCGATTACTGTAGTAATTTTCTGAGAACACATTCGATTGAGTCCTTTGTGTTCTGTCAACCAAATTTCAAAATGGGTATCGAAATTACTCCCGAGTTCGACGGAGATTCTTCTTCCCTGACAGAGATACCCTCTGTCAAAAACACGTGTCTATAACAGTATGTAGAACTTCGGAATCTTAATTGATACACCGGGCCGAAAGTCGAAAAGTTGGAGGAGCAGCTAACTGCCGAAGGGTAACACCCAAAGAGGTGAAATTCCTTTCCTGAAAGAAGTTGAGACTCTTATGGCAGTGGTTATTGTTAGTATACACTACGGAGAAGAACTAAACTACTGTAGATTTTTAAGATCCTATCTGACTACATTGATACATGTATTATACTGAAAATTAAAACTAATACAAAATTGAACCAAATTACTGATAAAACGGAATGTAGACATTGACATATTACCCCAAACAAAGATTGGCAGATTTTCGAAAATTCATTGTTTACCAACAGGTCCGAGGAAGATCACGGTGTTGGAGGAGGTTGATAATGAGTTCCGGGGACCTAGTCGCTGGGAGTTATACTCCCAATCCTCTTATACAACGGAGTTGTTAAATCCCTGCTGTGGGGAGTTGTCGTCCTTCATCAATATCTTACTTTTGCTACGGGGAAAGGGAACCGTTGTATTAAGAGGATTTTCTTTTCCCTCCTTACTCAGTTAAGGATCCGTCCAACTATTCTTTAGACCCCAGGGGTTCCTCCTCTTTCGCCAGGTCCCGAGAGTTTCGTCTTTATCCCCAGACCTTAAAAGGTCCTCCTCCTTTCCTGTTTGTAGAAAAAGAAAGAGAGGTGTAAGGAATCAGAATCAATGTATTTTCGGGTCTTGACTACTAATATGTTGTTTGTTGAGGTAAATTTGACATGATTCCTAATATATTGTTGTTACGTAGGACGAACTCCTGTCAAAGTGGAAGGACTTTTGGAAGACCGATTAGAACAATAGAATTTTACATTTAAAACCCTCACCGGATCATTCTAGAAATCTTGGAACTCTGTAAGAAAACTAACTAACATTATTGATTAAATTTTTCATATATTAAGAGAACGAATCTGGTAACTCCCCCCGTGAAAGACAGGGGGAAGACTACAGATACAGTCTTCGAAAGAGACGGGAAAAAGTGAAATTATTTTGAGATGATATGTTTTCGAGAACTCACTAGTTCGGACCAGGGACCAGGGTTTCAATTTAGAAGAAGTCTCTAGTGTTTAGGCCATGACAAGTGACATTCGATAGTGATAAAAATTTCTAATACGTACGTTCACTGTGATACGTTATAGACATAAAAACACCGAATAAAGTGAATCCAATGACGGAAGGTGTAAGTAGAGACAAAGTTTACCGTCCTAAAAGAAAAACAACTTCCGACTTATAAAAGGTCACACTTATGTATTGTATAAAAGAAGTAGACAGTCAACTACCTGCGAATCCAACAGAGACATAGAACCGATAACACTTATGATGACTTTACTTGTACACTTACGTCTATAGATAAACACTACCACTAAGGTGTAAAGATGACCCATACATGAATCTTAACCTTAACGTCGGTTTCTACCTCTTCGAGATATGACAGTTGTTTTTGTTCTGGTCCTCGACTGACACCGAGTCTAGTATTTGAGGAATAATGGTTTAAGTCTGAGTTTAACTTCTTGCATCCCTTTTAGTGATCTGGTAAGTCCATACTGGATTTAGTTTAGGGAATACTAATATGTCACCTTCACTCTTTATCTAAATTCCCGGATCTAGACTATCTATCTCACGGACTACTTGATACCTGACTCCAAGCACTGTAACATATCCTCTGTCCCTAGTTCTGGTAGGGGGTCCTTTTTCTTTACGTTGTTTCGTTTTACCGACAGACCCCTCCGGAATGTTTATCGACACTTTTCTTCTCTCCGCTTTTTGTTTCCTCTTTTCCTTTCTATATTCGTAGACTTACGTCTCAAGGTCTCTTATCGTTCTTCTCTATTCTTTCGGAAGAAGTCACTAGTCACGTTTCTTTATCTCCTTTTCTTGTCTTACCCTTTCTGATCTCTAGAGAAGTTCTTTTAATCTCTATAGTTCCCTTGTAAAGTACGTTTCTACCAGAGCTATTTCCTGTCTTTACCATACCTGGATTGTCTTCATCTTCTATAATTCTTCTCCACCGTTCTTATGTGTCTTCTTGACATGTTTTTTCTAGAAGTACTGGGTCTATACGTGCTACCACACTAGTGAGTAGATCTCGGTCTGTAGGACCTTACACTTCAGTTCACCCGGAATCTTTCGTAGTGATGNTGTGAAAGAAGAGCCTTCTTTTCAATACTGGTTGGATCTATCATATAAGTTTTCGTCTCTGCAATGAAACGGGTGATTCCAGACAGATCAGTTCCGATAGCAAAAAGGACACCAGTACATACCTACACTCTCAACCTGACACTTCTTCCGACTCACGGCTTCTTAACTACAAAAACTTGACACCACAACCTCTTCTGAGAAGTCTCAGGGAACGTGAAGTTCCTGTAGGTTGGTCAGGTAAGACTTCCTCTAGTCGGGACCCTAAAGAAACCTTCCTTACTACGATTTCGAGTTTGAGGTCACGAAACCGGTGGAGTACTCTTCTCAACTGAGTAACCTTTTCTGAGACTACGACCCTCCCTAACCCCCGTCCTCCTCTTCCCCTGTTGTCTCCTACTCTACCGACCTACCGTAGTGCCTGAGATACCTGCACTCAGACTCACTTGAGGTCCTTAACCACTACCTGTCCCTCCGGACCGTACGACGATAAGTACCCCAGTGTTTCTCAGCCTGTGCTGACTCGCTGACTTGAATTGACTATCATCAAGGTAAAAATTAAAGAACTGTTTGGAGGAATGACAAAAGATATCACCGACGTGGATAAAAGTAAGGGTGGTTACCACATGTTCCTAAGTCAAACGAGATGTAGGAACGGTTATAAATAAGAGAGAAGAGAAAAAAACATTTTTCTGTATGATCGTCCACATTTCATTATAACATCGAAACTAAACGTAAAGTTACCATTAATCACTACAACCCACAGAAAAGTCCATGGACAACCGGTCCATATACAGAAGGAATCTTTTTATAGATAAGTCCAGGAAACGAGAAAAGCAAGCCAATAAAAAACGATAGTTCAAAATCCTTAGAGAATATATAAAACCTATAATTGGGGAATATGTTACGTACCAACGTTTATAAAAGAGGGTAATCCACCGGAAAAGTAAAACAACTACCAAAGGATACGACATGTCTTCGAAAAAAACCAAACTTCTTCTTGAAGTTGACTCCGGACTTACTGTTCGTCTTTAGTCGATACACAGTCTTCTTCCTATAGTGTCTCCATTTTCGGATCCCACGTCACGTACACCCTTTAACACACACACACCACTCCTTGCTTCGACTCGTCTTTCCACTCTCGTCTGAACCCTTAGAGTACAAATAGAAAACAACCACTCTCCCGTAACTTTTCTTAAGGGAGACTCGTCCTAAGGAGGTCAATACCATATTTCTCCCTCACTTCTCTCTCCGACCGTCCGTCTCAACCACTTCATTCCACCTACTTCTTCAATCCGTAGACGACACCAGTCTAGATCTCTCCTCCTCCTGGCACACCTACTTTTAACCTGTTACAGTTATCTGTCGTTCACGATTCGTGGACTACATACACTAAACCGAATTGGTAAAGGTAAACAATCAATGTTCACTTCTTTGGTTTCAAATTTTTCAATTTGTTAAACATACATAGTTATCGAAAACTCAAGGTTTCGACCATACACTTAAGAATGTGAGGAAAAAAGGACATCGGGTCTGAAAACCGACGTTCTTCATAACTCCTCCTACCTCCCCATCCTCACCTTCCTCCTTACTTCTACCCTTCTAGTTATTTTCCTCACAACAAAGTACCGTTTTTTTTTGTTTTTGTTTTTGTTTTGTTGTTGTCACATCATTTTATTTTCACGTAATCCGGTACCAGACTTGAGAATAAATGTTATCAAGTTTTCAACTGAAATTCTGTGGGAAAGAATGTACGCAAGGGTTTGTACTTGGGGGGAGGGTGGAGGGAGGGGTGTTGTAGAGAGACCCAGTAGGGGTACGTGGTCGGGGTTCGTTCGACGTGGGATTCTTAATTTCTAAAATTTTAATTTTTTTTTATTTTTTAATTTTTTTTTTATTTTTTTATTTTTTTTATTTTGTTTGTTTGTTTGTTTGTTTGTTTTTTTCTGTGGGAAAGAAAGTACGAGTATACTAAAACACCCCGATCAAGGAAAAGTAATGTTCATCAAGTCTCCGACTCAAATTATAGTGTCACCGAAATTTTATTTCAGAAGAGTTAATTTGTGTCAAAACGGAGAAGAGGAGTTTAAGTACACCGGGAGAATTTTATTCAAATTTTAATATGCTATTCGAGAAACTTACGGTTTTAGCCAGAGAAGGTTTATTTGTCCTTCACTTTCACAATCAACGAGTCAACACAGACTGAGAAACTCTGAGGTGCCTGACATTGGGTGGGGTCCGGGGAGACAGGTCCCTAAGAGGTCCGTTCTTATGACCTCACCCATCGACAAGGGAAGAGGTCCCAGAGAAGGGTTTGGTCCAGAAGACATAACGTCCGCCTAAGAGATGGTCGACTCGATGCTCATGAAAGAGTCCCTGTGTAGTGTTGATTGGACACTCAACCACTCACAAGAAACCCCTGTCAAATGTACGGTTGGATCTAAACGAGTCAAATAAACGGGGACACGAAGTCGACGAAAGGTGACTTTTAAAGTCGTATGCGGGAGTAGACGGACTAGAGGTATTTGGTAAAGGTCCTATTTACGAGCCAAACCTATTCGAAGGTAAAATGGACGGTAACTAGATGGGGTTAGGATGGATGGTCTCCGAGAGAGATCAGAAGGATGAAGACTTAAGTCCCCTTCGGGAAGGGGTGAACCACACCCTACACCGAAGGACTTACGGATCCACCTGACCCACTGTTATGGTTCTCACCCTATACCCCTCTCGACCTCTCAATTCCCAAGTATCCGAATTGATCCTTTTTACTCTTTCTCCGTTATTCTTCCTCGACATGGTCTATGTATAAAGAACAGAAATAGGGTGACTTCCCACGACTCCTACCACCAACGTGTTCAGACAGACCTTAACGGATGTATTGACTCGTCGACAGTGACAAGAACACTTCGACACTGGGTGAACCATTATCACATGATCGTACATGTCAGTGGAAGTCATGGGTACCCCCTAATCAAAGTCCCGGGGCTCCTACGGTCTTAATCCCTACGAGTTCAAGGAATGTATTTTACTGTATCATGTCAACTGGGAGACATAGACACCAATGGCGAAAGACTCTAAATCAATTGAAACCTGGGTTACGACCCATATAGACGTCTACTACTTGTTGACCATCCCTCCCGGGTGGTATAAACGAAGGTCACAAAAGACCGGAGAAACCGTAAAAGAGGGAATGAGAATAACGACGTGCTAACATGAGTGAGGTGGTTTCCCAATCGTTTGTTCAAGATGGAATCCCACAGAACATCTCTTGGACTGGATTCTGTTTTATAATAATAACGACAATCATACTAGTCGGTTCCCTTTATACTAAATTTTTAATTTAGACTCCAGTATCTTGATTATTCCTCGAATAGACTCTAGTCTTTAACCCGGTTTAAAACATCCTATAAACGGACTATATAGGGTCGATAAAGTTCTTAGTACCCGTCGTAAACACCGACAATACCCAACTTAAGACACTGGGGTTTTCCATACGACTTTAAAATTAGGGTCTTGGAGTCTTCCACCGAAATAAAGTCTTATTCAAGTAACATCTATATTGACCAATCTACAAATATCAATCAATATTCTATTACAGTATAACCTCAGTCTACCTGGGAATTAGGTAGACCGTAGGAATATTCTCCTTTTCTGTCTGTTCGAGTTCCTCTTATGATACATTGTGTCTTAGTCTCTAACCTCACTATCGTCGATATTCGGTTCCTGACTACCGGTGATGGTCTTCGATCTTCCTGTTCTTCACTAAGGGGGCATGTCAAAGGTCTTTCTTGTTCGCGGAGGACTCTGGAACTAAAACCTGAAGGTCGGAGGGCTTGACGTTCTCTAATTCGAAGGTAACAAAATTCCGTGACTCAACACCATGAAACAATGTCATCGGGAATCTTTTGTTACGACACTGAGAACTGTATAATCCCTTAAACTTGGACCTATATAGTCCAGTTTAAACCAGAACTCAAGTGAATTTTAAATATATGGAAAAAAAAAAAAATTACTTTCAGTGTGTGACAATGATTTTTTACAATACGTTATTTAGTTCTTTTCATTTCCTAAATATTTAGGATATTGGGTCTCGACAACAATTATAATAGATTTTTATAATTAAAATTGAAGAATCATACACTTTACAGTGTTTACCTATTTTAATCCCTCTCATAATATAATTTTGTGGAATATGGACGGTGAATTGAATCTATCAATAGTTGTATACCGGTTGGACCTAATGGATGTTGTGGTGGGTAATAAAATAGTAAGGTGATCGTATAAAATTTAGTTTAGATTCTGTCGTATATGAAAACAGGTACTTGTCAAGTCAAACATGAAGATTTTATATTTACTAAGATAAAACATTGGCTTAATTTTATGGTAATAACGTGAACTACATAAACTTTTACACAAGTTTTAGTGGATCAGTTGTAAAACAACAACAAGTCCACGAGTCAACACAGGTTGAGAAACGCTGGGGTACCTGACATTGTACGTTCCGAAGGGACAGGAAGTGATTGAGGGTCTCAAACCAGTTAAGCATAGACAGTTCAACCACTACTATAGGTTTGTAGAGTAGGAGACAGAGAGGGAAGAGGGGGACGGGAGTCAGAAAGGGTCGTAGTCCCAGAAAAGGTTACAAATTCGAAAGTGTCAACAAAAATTTACACAAAATTGATAAAACATACGAATTTGACCCTAATTTTTTTATAGGTTGTCCATGGTAAACCAACTCTATTGACAATTCAGAGAATAATTAGATGACCAGGGAAAAGAAAGGAATAAATAAAAGTACGGTGACCGAACAACTTCTTTAGTCAATGAACAGGACTTCTTAAAGAGTGTGGGACTTAAAATGTCTAACAAAGAGACACCACAAAAGTTGTGACAAGATGGCCACATACAGGATATTTGACCATTCAGAATTTCAAACCCAAGTTATAGCACTGTACCTATTAGATATCGACATCCACTCCGACTTATTAAAGATAACATAGTGTAGTTTATACGTGTAAGATGAAACGCCCACACACAAACATACTCATACACATGTACACACACACCATGATTCTGACTTTCTCCAACTGTTTGACTAGGTAGACAATACTTCGAAGGGTGATCCGTAAGTAAAAACCCAAAACCAAAATGGTCGACAATTAGTAGTAAGAAGAAAAGTTATCACCAATGTTTTACCATTATTGGATTAAAATAGTAATTAAGGTGTAAATAATAGACTTTATGTAGATATATTTGAGAACCCGATACAAGTACATCAGACTTATCTTTTCATGGACTAAGAGAAAAAAAAAAAAAACCATAGTAATACGTCGGTGTACTAAATGTAAAACCATGTAAAGTTAAGTAACGGTAATAATGACACTAAAGGAAAAGTACATTCCTGTCATTACACGGAAGGGAGGAACCCTTCAAATTGGTTTACAAAGTCCGAACATATATAAAAAAGACGGGGTTTGGATATTAACCAGTAGAGAGGTTCCACAGGACAAAAGAAACTACTCCTTTCTGTAAATCTCTGGTACTAGACGCCCGACCCTGATAATTGTTCATGACCCTATCAGTAATAAAGATCTGTAAAATCACCTCTCTATACCTGTTATAGTACAGTTTTATTTCGTACTCAAATAAAACTATTAAAGTTGAGTTTATAATCTACTTTTCCGAAAACGAATTGAAGAAATTTAAATGTAAATATAAAAAGATTGTTAATTTCGGTACAGAGGACTACTGTATTTTTGTGTATAAACTAAATAAGGTTTTATCCATCCATTATACAATTTTATTGTTATAGTCATAATAATTTTATACTAACGTCCATCATAAAATTCTAAAGAGAAAAAAAAGAAAAAAAAAAAACGGTTCCCTCCCTGTCAAATTCCCACACCTTGACTCTATGTGTTTGATAGTACAAATTTTATCTGTGTGGTTCTTATGTGACATACCGTGTTCCTTAATATCGATAATAAACTATTATTCAAAATTACCTTATATTACACATTTTTATGACTTAGTGGTCCGACATGTCGAAAATGGTTTTATTGTAATATTTAACTGATATGAAGTTAAATTTCCTTTATTTCTATAAAAACGGTATAGAAACAATAACTCTATATAAGGTTTTAAGAATATGTCTAATAATCTTACGTTTCGAAGAAGAAATGTAGAAATTGATTGAAATGTGAGTCCAAGAAATAAAAGGAAGCCTTAAATTCCTAAACAAAAGATATAATGTGTAATGTATTTTGTATAAGGACGAAGGTTTAAGTTTTGATTTCATTTGGTTCGAGATAAAAAATAAAATAAAAAAGGAAGAACGAGAATACGATGACGACGATGATGATTCAGTGAAGTCAGCACAGGCTGAGACACACTGGGGTATCTGTCGTCGGGTGGTCCGAGGGGGCCAGGGACCCTAAGAGGTCCGTTCTTATGACCTCACCCAACGGTAAAGGAAGAGGTTACGTACTTTCACTTTTCACTTTCACTTCAGCGAGTCAGTACAGGTTGAGAATCGCTGGGGTACCTGATTCCCCTCGGATCGTCCGAGGAGGTAGGTACCCTAAAAGGTCCGTTCTCAGGATCAGTTCAGTTTCAGTGAGTCAGCACAGGCTGAGAACGTTGGGGTACCTGACGTCGGGCGTTCCAAGGAGACAGGTATCCTAAGAGGTCCGTTCTTATGACCTCACCCAAGGGTAAAGGAAGAGGTTTCCACTAGTCGAATTCAGTCCAAATTTAGGGAATACTCAAATGGCTACCGTAAAACGACTACGACTAGTGGTGTCAAGAAAGAGACTTGATGGTATGATGTTACGAGACATTAAGAAAAAAAAAAAAAAATTTCTTCCGTCCACAAATTTTTACCTGAGTAAACAACCAAAAAATTCTGTTAAGGTGTATTACAATGATCACCGATTACTACCTTAAGTCGGACGGTGGGTGGGGGGGGTCCAGTGAGAAGTTTCGTTCGATGAAATATCTTGAAAGGGTTGACACCCTCTTAAAACCTCAATCGATCGTTGTTCGGACTTTTAAACCAATGCATATATTCATGTTTCGACCAAGTAGTTTAGGGACAAGACCGGGAGTTGGGTCACGTAAGGTTGATTCCGCAGTAGATGGAGGATCCATTGGTAATAATAATCGAAAACAAAACGAAAGGTAGAAAATTAGAGTCAAATTTCCATTGTATTATATATGACAACACGCAGAAAGACCTTCATATTACTAAAATTAAAGTTAGTACATCCAAATTGGTAATAAAACAGAATTATCAAGGTGTAGTTTCTCGTCACAAAGAAAAAAGAAGATAATGTGTTTTTTTTCGAAACTATGTATAAAGTATGTATGTAGAAACTGATAGGAGAGTGATAAAGGAATCTAATCTAAAGGTCTTCATACTAAAGATTAAAGTCACACTTATAAAATTCGAATCAGTGTATTTACGGTTCAACGAAACGGGCCTATACTATAAGTTCACATGAAAGGGGGTGTGGTAAACTTCACGGTTAATAGACACGACTGTCAGACTGTACTTATTCTTTCCGTAATACCTTGTCAGGTAAAGACATTGTAAAGAAAGAAACCACTGAAAGTAGTTCAATTCTCCATTACTTTAAAACATACTTTAAAGTTTAGTAAGTTTAGTTATGATATTACGTCTTCGAAATTTTATATTTTGGTATTTTGAAGATGTAATACGGAACCGTAAAGATCTTACTACACTTGCAAAATAAAGACTAAAGGAACAAGAAAAGTCGGAGATTCGTGTCTCGTGAATACCCTCTCTCTAGTACTATAAGAATTGTTGAAGGAAAGATGAAGTCCTTGGGTACGTCAAGACTGAAAACAAGATCGTTAGGAAGGGGTTGTTTTGAATGGACGGAGTACAGTCCCGGGAGTCCTGGAAGTGTTTACTTTTCATTAAGTAAACTATTTAGTCGTTCTTTATGTCTTAGTCAGTTGGCACACTACACCGATGGTCGTTTCGAGTCCAATATCAATAACTTTCATTTCACAATCAGCGAGTCAGTACAGACTCTGAAACGTCAGGATGCCTGATATCGGGCACTCCGAGGAGACAGTAACTTAAGAGGTCCGTTCTTGTGACCTCACCCATCGGTAAGGGAAGAAGTCCCCTAGAAGGGCTGGCTCCCTAGCTTTGTAAAGTCGGTGGTCCCTTTGGTATCAATAACTTTATCCATAGATATGATACCTCCTGGTACGGTATAAATGTCATAAATAATTACTTTGTTGATAATTCACGGTTAACCTATAGTCCAGGAGACGATCCCATGACCCCAATGTTACCACTTGACGTTTCTGTACACGGATGAAACTATCTTGTGTGTGAGAGGTCTCTAGTGTTTATTTACAGAGTGACGTCCCGAAAGGACCACCAGGTCACCAATTCTTAGATGGAACGTCACGTCCCCTACGGCCAAGCTAGGGACCAGGTCCTTCTAGGGTGTACGGTACCCCGTCGATTAGGACACACGGTGTTGATGACTCGGGTACTCAGCGTTGATGCCTCGTGTGATACTGTGTTGATGACCTCTGGTGTGTGGGATCCCAGGTACGAGGCGTTGTTCCGTTCAGTGGCTTTCCTCTTCGGACGTGTGACGTTGAACTCTTTCGGACACACGTCGTTACCTCCTGGTTCCCGTCGGTTGTACTTGTTCATTTAATTTAATTTTTTATTTATAGGGTAATGTATAGTATGAACTATAAGTCAAAACTCAGGGTTCTTAATTCTCCTTACCACCGTTTGATCATACACGAGTTTCTCCACTGGGTTCATCGCTCTCATTGACACGACTTAGACTTCTCTTTTTCAGTTCTCTTACTCTATAAATCGGGTCACCTTATTCTCAAGGAACCTCAATATGTAAGAAGTCTCTTTAGAACTTGACCTTCTGGTACAAGTTCTGATCTTTGTCAACCGTCAATGAACGAAAAACCGATATACTGGAAACAGTTTGTATGTATGCTCCTGTGGGTTCATCGGGAGTGAAATGTGCCATGGTTCAATTGACTGTAATTACGTATAATGTGTGTACACCCTGGACGAATTCGTTCCTGACTCAAAGGTGTATTTGTGTCAGTGTGTAAACACAATCATGCCACAGCACGTTTCACTCCCGATGAGTGTGGGACTGACTTCACGGACACCTCATTACTTCGAAATCACACACGGGAGAGGGAATACACGAGGTCACCCGTAAATCCCAGAACGTGAACATTCTGGGAATCTCAAAGAGTCGTGTGTCAACTTTTACTTTTACTCCCGAAGCACTTCCTTTTCTAGACAATTTAAAAATGAAAATGACATACAAGTAGGGTATCGTTATACAAATTCTTTGTTAATTTAATCACGAAGACTGTCACTACTCAGACGACGATGACACCTATATACGGGTCCAATGTTAGATAATTACAAAGGATACGACAGAGACCATTTTATGTAAAGTGTTAACCGTAATTCGTAAAGACTTAAAACCCAAATTATAAACGGAGAATAGGAGATTTTATATTTAAAGTATAAAGTTAACACAAATCGAACCAGGAGTCAAATAGACGTCACAAATGTTTATCCACAAGTGAGTTATAATGACCGACTTACTTAATTTATTACTTCGTTCCGTTCTTCTTTCCCTTCTTCCCTCTTCTCCCTATTTTCCTTCTTCCCCCTGTTTATTAATCATTGAAAGTCTAAAATATTTAAATTGAGATCTTTATGACAGTCTAAAATATTTAATTTGAGATATTTACACCACTGCACGTTTGCCCAATGTCCCTTTTTGGTTTTACAAAATGTTGATACTAATGATAATCGTAACGAACAATTGTAAATACCTCAAATGAAAGACGGGTTATAATTCAAGAAATGTTCAGAGTAGAATAAGTCGGAAGTTTTATGTACCTACGTTTTCATTGAAAAATAATGGAGGTAAATAGTAAAGTCTCTCGTAGACCCATTTCATGATTATTCTGAAAAACGATTGACGGAGACATAAAAGTACCTTGACATCTTCGAGTGCTAAGAGATTTCATTTTCGTTGAAAATCGTCCTGTCCGAAACCAGAAAAAACTTAATATCCAAGGACTGTGGTAGAACTTTACCTTCCCTTCTAAACCTCTTCCTTGTCAAGGTTAAAATTTTAGTGTGGTGAAAGATAAGAGAAACAGAGACATATATGTCTGTTGAGAATGAATAGGGGTATTTACCCTATGTGTCTTTTAGAGGGACGATTCTTAGTGCTCCGGTGTTTCTGTATTTCTGTACGACACAAAGGGAAATTAGGACCTCATCGAACTCTTTCGTTTGTCTCATTCTAAAAAAAACCAGTTGGAAAGAACGGGTTTCCCTTCTCAGCTCAAGTTACCTTGTACTGTTTCACGAAACTCTAGACTCCTCGTTAATATAGTTGAGCTTCATAAAGTACATTTCAGTTTCCACCAAAATACAGGAACTTTTTCTCACAGTCACGAGGGGAAAATATCCAAACACGAAACTTTGTCATCTCTTTAGTTTTGGGATATTAAATTAGGAAAAGACGAAACCCCTTGTGAACGTTTCTAAACCCTTTATTATTATGCTACGGAACACGAGACTTCAGAACGGAATACATAGGGGACACCTAAAGGATTTAACTCTGACTCCGATGACTCTTCTTATAACGAAAGAATTACTTCGGTTATGAAGAACTGTTAAGAAGTAATTGTTTTAAGTGTTAAGTCCCCGTGGATGACTCGTCACTCACGTTACATAACTGTTGAACTCGTCAATGACTTTTAGATATATGAACCTTGTCAATAGGAACGGTCCCAATTCACGTAATTTTTTTAAATAAAAACCCCCCGACGATTGAGGGGTCCTCCCTTTGATCATTTATCAGGGTAGAAGACACAAAGACACTGCAATTGGAACCTCCAATCATAATGACATTAGACAGAAAATATATACCATTCACGTCAAGACTTTAGAAACCCCTGGGAAACACATTGCGAGAGAACCTCGTTCCCCCATGACCAACGTCGCAGACACAACGCCATATTTCATACAAAATACATTCACATTTTATACAAAGTAGAGGTTTTACTTTATTGAGCTCTCAGATAATTTATATTCTCGGAAATGGTGGTGTCGTTAGTAGAAATTCCTCTAATCTCCTTTTGTTTTCTGAAGGCTGGTGTTCTGATTGACGAGTCGCGAACGAACGGAGAAAAGAAAATTTAGGGAAACACAATGTAATAACTTGTTCGGAGAACCGAGGTCTGATAAAAAGGATTAGTGATTATGAGGGTAGTGGACGATGTGAGGACCAAGAACGTTTGGCTTCAGGTTTACGGTCCGAAGACTCAGGGACCTCCCGTTGTCGGATTTCTCCTGACGAGTCTAATTCGTCTGAAGAACGGAACACCTATTGACGGAGACACTAAACTCTTAAAGTGTCTTCAAGTTTTAAAGGAGTTGAAAAGTCGACTATCAGGAACTAGAAGAGACCTGAGTTCCGGAAGGTCTTGGAACTTATATGCAATAGATAAGAGAAAGGTCCCTTTTCTTTTCGTGTATTCGTACCTCGAACCGGATGTCAGGGGTCCTATACTATCACTTATAAAGACTTTAAGATAAAGACAACTAGAATGGTCCCCAAACACTACTTTTTCCACTTTGCTCCAGGGGATAAATAACCTGAAAATCATGTTTCCTACGGGAGGAGAGTAAACAGTCCCGACGTCTATGATCGAGGACTTTCTCTGTTCAGGACTTTAGAATCTCCGTATTGTGTTAGAACACACACACACACACAACAAAAAAAGAGTGGTCCAGACTACACCTCAGTCCGTGAACCATCTTGCACACCGACGTTCCACTGTTGTCTCCTTGTTTCTACCACTACCGTCCGGTGTAACATTCAGGTAGTGGGGTCCGGTACGACGACTATGGCCGAAACAAATATCTGGATAATTATACAAAGTTTAGGTGGGCATTCTCTTTGTTATGTTACAGTCTCACTGACTATAAACTGTACGTAATAGTCTAAACCACAGACTATTATAAAACAGACCACAGACTAGAAGAACAATCTAAACCCCAGATAATAGAGGGACCCGATATTGAAAAGTACCTCTCTCCCTCTGTCTCTTTCTCAAATCCATTTCACGACTAAAAAAGAAGTTTTTTTCTTTTTATCTGAAATACACCGAATTCTGCTAAATGAGTGTTCTTACGAGACTAAAGAATCTTACAGGTGGATTCAATTTCTTTTATAGAGTCGACTAATCTTAGAGGGAGAAAACGAGTCTATAATATTATTTTGTTTTATCGTATAACTCTCTCTTTGAGAAGGAGGGATTGTATGTGTGTGTGACCTTAACTGTGATAAATGTACCATGAAGTTCGAGGTTGAAACGAATAAACCGGTGTACACACCGTACACCCATAATCAAGGGACTGGTCCCTATCTGGGACACGGGGGACGTCATCTTCGTACGTCAGAATGGGTGACGTGACGGTCCCTATAAGTTCGGGGTCGTAACTAGAGACCGGAAAGGCATCTTTCTGTCTACTTTTGGACATATAGACTCGGTGCAGGGCCCCTCTTCGTAACGATAAGGTAGTTGACATTCGGTAGAGATGTGACTTCTTTTGACACACTCCAGGAAACTCTCAGAGACTGGTGACACCGCTTCTCTTTCTCTTTTTGTGTCCTCTAAGTAGTACCTAACAGCGAGACAGAATGGAAAGCACAGGAGTATAAGTCATTTACACGAAAAAAAAAAGTACGTACGGGACATCATTTATAACGAATCAAGTCAAAATGACACATCTATACGGATGTTATTGACTTTATTCAGTAATAATTTACTTCAATTAAGTATTTCGTGATGAGCTCCGCATGGACACCTAAGGTGTCCTCTTCGTAGGTAAAAATTGTTAGAAGAGTAAAGTGGTATAAAAGGAGAATACAGTTAGTGTATTTTTTTGTCTACAGGAAATAAGAAAATAAGTGTGTTGTTGATAAAGACTTCGGAGACGCTACACGAATACTAAGAAGTTCGTACATTTTCTTACAATTTCTCTAAACAAGAGTCCTGAAGGGACCACCACGTACCTATACTTGGACGGACGGTTACACCTCTGTACCCAAGCTGAAGACCCGGTCCTTCTAAGGTGTACGACTCCTCGTTCATTCGAGGATACAGGGTCGATGACTCGGACACACGACGTGGATGACTTCGGGAGAACGGGTTGCGGATACTAGAAGTTGTTCTCTTCAGTGGTGATACTCTTCGGACACCTGGTGTAGATTTCTCATCGGAGTTGAGAGGCTTTGATCTCTTTCGGACGTATATCGTTACTTGTGGGTCGTGTTGGTTTTTATTGTAATATTTTCGCCTCTCTAGACACCAGGTAAAAGGTTTCCTTATACTTTTCTCTTAACCTTTGTCCTGAATTTTTAGAGTCTTGTAGACAAATGTCACGCAAAGTGACTGTTTTATTCATCTTTAGGTCTTATATACTAAGTGTCCAGACATAGAGACTCCGACCTTCGGACCCACAATGTAAGGTGTCTGAGACCATAGAGATCCCGAGACCTAAGTTAGACGGACACGGTCACTCTGTGCGAACACACGCGTCTCCTTCTACATTCTCCGTCTTGTCCGGTGGAAGGAGGTCGTCGCCTCCGACTGTCACAACTAAAGTCTTCTGCTCTCGTAGACGTCCCAGACCGGTCTGAGGTATAGGATCCGGTCAAGAGTGGAAACCGTCGAGGAAAGACTACAATTACGTCAAATGTCCTACACTGGATTTCTAAGTCGTCGTCATAAAGGGTGGATGGAGGGTGGATTAAGGTTCACACTTTAAGACAAGACAAACTTCATTAATTATAAAAAAAGAAATGGACGAGACTTTAGATGACTATGTCGTTGAGAAAAGAAACGTTTTGTTAAGAAGTAAAATTTTATCCTAAACGACTCTCCGATACACAGGACGTCTATAGTCAAGGTATCAAAAATTAAACATGATTTACTTTATTCCCAGGAAAACAGTCTCCACGACCCTTTTAGACGTAAACATAGAGTAAGAACTTTTAGCACTACTTGAAATAACTAGTAAGTTGTGTAACCGTACACTTTCACAGATGTTCCGGTCGTTATTTTATTGGTGTAACTTGAAAATTGTTTCGTAGTAAAAAGTGTGAGTTAATTAGTTCTCCAAAAAAAAAAAAATTTATATTAGAAAAACCTCGTAGAATCTTTTAATGGGAAAATTTTGAAGTAATACCATTCACCGTATGACGTGGTAAAGACCTTTATCATTTAAGGACATTATTCACTACGAAAAGAAATATTTTATTTTAATTGGTGTGACCAAAAGGGTCCTATGTCTATAATGTTTTTTATTAAATAATGATAACGTCTTTCATACAGGTCTTCTCGTAAGTATACTTACCTAAAAGTCCAAAATTCATCTCAATGTTTTTCAACAGTTTAGATAGATCTTCGAAAATTTCTATTTGTGTTCCGGTTAGAGACACAATATTCATACGGACTAAGAGTCGTCCTTCTAACGACATTAATAAGTCTCGACGTATAATGACACGATAAAGACGGTATTGTTTTGTGGTATGACCCGTCGAACTTTCTCTAAATATAGGAGGGCCAAAGTCTCGGACCTTTCAGGTTCGAGTTCCAAGACATCTCAAATCAAAGACCATCCGGAGAGACCGAACTTCTACCGAAGGAGACTCGTTTTCGCCCGTCTCCCCCTTTCTCTCTTTCGGTATAAGGAGAAGAACATTCCGGTGGTTAGGATAGTCTAAATCCAGAGTGGGAATACTGGAGTAATTAATAGAGAATTTTCCGGACTGAGGATTGTATTAGTTTTACATCCAATCTCGAAACCATTCTTAAAAAACCCCTGTGTCTAGTTAAGTATCGTTCACCTAGAAGTAAACTATTATCGTCATCCCAGTATGTTTAACAAATATCAGTCATTGACAAAACTAAGTAGTCCTGTAGACATGGAAAATTTTATAAAACTGATAATAGTAACTTTAACTCTATACCCTTAGTGACACACATGGAGAACAGATCTCCATTTTGAGTTATCTTAGTGTACTAGAATTTCAATAACAGCCTGTACAAGATGACTCAATATTTGAATGTAATAATTTGATTGTATTCCCGTAACTGAAGTTTAAAATCCTCTGTCTTTTAAGAGAAAAGAGGTCGAGAAGAGTCACAACACGATTACTAGTCTCATAACTTAACGTGAAGATTGACACGGAAGAGTCTGAATCTATCAAGTCTCCTCAACTAGGTTGGACTCTGGTTGTGTACACGTCAGTACCTCGGGTAATAAAGTATGTAGAAACAAGTCTTTCCGTTACGTAGAGGATACACTGAAGTCAGGTTCGGAAAAACAAAAAAGAACCTTTAGAAGGACTAAAAGGACTTCCACCATACGTTCCGTGGGAGAGAGGTTCTTATGTAGAATTAATCTCACAAAAGTTTAATCTCCTTGTCTGGTGTAAGACGAAGGACTGTGGAAAACTTGTGAAATGTTAAATGTAATTAATCTGTTTGACCCACCACAAGATTGTCCATGTAATTAGACTGAAAAGGAACCTCATTTAGTGCATTAATTCTAATTGCGGTAACAGTCTCACCCCTTCCTTGAGGGGGGACCTGGTTTAATGTAGAGACAAACACTAATTGGAAGAAGGGGTGACCAAAAACGTTTTGTTTCTTTTACCCGGAGACTTATTCTCACACATAAGAGGGAGACGACTAAACCTCGGATAACCCTGTTCAAAATATATTACAATAGACAACAAGTCTCAGTCTCTCCTTTTTTCCACTGTTAGGATAATTGTTCTTTCGATTCAGTCTCCAAGAAAGTAACCCTTCAAGTATAATTCGTTAAAGTCCGTACGTTGATAAAATTTTAATTAAGTGTTTCGTCGAGCTCACAAAATATAATGATAATATCACAAAGACACAAATAATGGTTTACGATGACAGGTAAGAGAAGACAGAAAAAGAGAATGGTACTTCCTTTAAGTTATATTGTAACTCCAGTTGATTTTGAAAATTTAAAGGGGATTTAAAATTTGTGGTAAACAAGTTTTAAAACTGTTTAGGAACCTGAAACCGGTCAAGGTTCCCACAACTAAAGTCTCCGTTTGCCTGTGTGGTTACTTTTTAATTCCCAAACAACGTAACGTTATGGTCGAGACGTTGGTTGGTTAGTACATTGGATATAATTGAAGAGTCTCAACGGTAAAGGAGAAGACGTTTTCTTTACTATTATTATCATGGACGAAGTATTATGACAACACTCTTGACTCTATGAATTGTACTCTATTACAACACTCTTGACTCTATTCTTTTCTTCAATTACTTGACAAAGAAAGCTATATGTGCGACACTAAACTTTTGCACAGAGGAAATACGCACACATAGCACACCACGCTCAGGGATTTAACTGATTTAGGATAGTAATCTTGGTCAAATAAAAAAATTATGTAAATTCCTTCAAATTACAATGGGAAGACCTTTAGTTAAAGATGAGAGTACGAAGAAGGTCCGTAGTCCTTCAGGACTAAACTAACTGAACATCTCTTTCTTTCATGAATTCGCGGGGGACCACCGTCGAGAACCGAAAACGAGGACGATCGAGGTGTCGATTATCAAGGTGTTTATAGTATTTCTAGTACGTTTTACTTCAGAACCGGGTAATTCAATTAATTCGTGGTGAGCCGTGGTACCACTCATACTGGGTTAGATTGCTAAAAGTACTAGGTTTTTACTCCGATTTAAACCTCATTGCAGAGAGGAAACTGACACTTAAATCAGTGTCGGTTTGAGAATAATCTCACTAAAATCTAATACACTAAAGACCCCATCCGTGAGGTTTTAATTGAATATTTAACTTACAAGTGTATTAGATTTCGTGAATCGGTGGCAAGTAATTTTAAATTTATTTTGAAAAAGAGATTGGCGGTTGTGAGAGAGGTGGTTTGATACTTGAGATGAAAGAACGGTCGTGGGACTTGGTTTCGTGTCGTCCTATAACTCACCAATTATGATAATGAAATGAAGGGGGAGTAAAAGGGGGGAAACGGAAGTTCTAAGTCGTATACATTATCCAGAAGGAATCCTGACGTTCGGTCGACACTGTATCACTGTTCTCCGTCAGTTCACCTAGTTATTATTATTAGGTCGGTGGTGGAACTGTACTCGACATTCAAACGGACCGAAACACCCGTTAAGTACGTAGAACACGCTACAACGGTGCACACAGACCCTAAGTGTCCTTTTTCTGACGTCATATAGATAATTACATCCACCTCCGTCGGTTAATCACCTTAACAAGTTTCTAAGTATAAAGGTTTACGTCATGTTTGTGACGGCAACCCTCACGATATGATATTTATCCTTCAAGACTAGAATTTCCCTCTCGGGAGAGTACCGGATTAATTCATTTGCGGAATTGAAAATGAAGAAAATAGTCAACCAACTCAAATTAATTTCAGAAAGTCGTGGATGCTTTGTTACACCAATCAAGAGACTCTTCCATAAACTCAGGAATTCTTGTTACAAAACCCCAAAGGGATTCCATTCAGACTAAGTCTTTGACAAGTTTCTTCAACTAAAATACTTGGCGGTGAGACTGGGTGTGGGACTGGGAAGGAGGAGAAATAAGGGTTTCGATGATGGGACAACTCTGAGAATGAGAAAGAAAGACTCGATGAAAATTCGTAGGGACTTGCCTACAGAAGGAGAGTTTCGAAATAGGGAGTACAGATAGAGTGTATCACACCGGTCTTGTCAGAAGGATTCCTTGAAGAATATAACAGTGGAAAAGTGAGTTTTGATTGTAAGAGATCTTTGTTTCAGGTCACTAGTACATACACAAACGACAACTACAAATCACCGAGTCCGTACAGGCTGAGAAAACGTTGGGGTTCCTGACGTCAGACGGTCGGAGGAGACAGGTACCTTAAGAGGTCCGTTCTTATGACCTCACCCATCGGGAAGGGAAGAGGTCCCCTAGAAGGGTGGAGTCCCTACCTTGGACACAAAGGACGTAACCGTCTACCTAAAAGTGGTGGCTCGGTGTTCCCTTCGGGGAATACATATATGCACGACACGAATCAACGAGTCAACACAGGCTGAGAAACTCTGGGACACCTGTCGTCGAGTGGTCCAAGGAGACAGGCACCCCTAAGAAGGGAGTGCTTAGGACCTCACCCAACGGTGTGGGAGGAGGTCCAATACATATATATGTGTGTGGATTTATATACACATGAATATAAATGTGTTAACGTATTCACCCAGACAAAGAAATTTAATTCAAGTTTATAAAAGTAATCTTTACCAACTGAAAAGGGGAGTTATGAAAGATTATGACTCGTATATTTATGTGTGTATATATATGTATGTGTTTTTATGTATCGTGGAAAAATATGATATGTTAACGAATGTGTGTGTGTGTGCATATGATCAACAAATATTATAAAATTTTTAAGATCCAGTGTATACCTTTGTTTTTGGTTTTTTCGTTCGTATGGATAACGGTCTACGGTAATATTGAACCGAGGAAAGGGGTCTCCAGTTACTCTGGAGTCTTGTGAACTCTTTTTCGACCTCCACTTACACGGTATTGTCAGAGGTAATTTTTTTTTTTTTTACCACTTTACGTTAGACCTGTAAATACCGACCAACCACAGTCTCAACCTTTTGTTCCATGGGTCGAAGGATCAGTTCCCTCGGAAAGTGCGACAGTGTACTGGTAGTATGTGACTACACTTCCTTGAGTTGTCGTCAGTTCATATGTTTAGTTCTTTCAATTTTATCCCTCTGTATAACTATCTTCTTCGTTTTCCCGACTCTTTTTTTTTAGTGGAACCAACTATTCACTACAAGAAAGACTAGTCTTTTACAGGGAGAGGTGGATTCCTTCAGGAATCGAAGTTTGGAATGTAAGTAAGGAACTCTGACACTAATTAAGACACTGGTAGATTTCGTTCATGATGATAATCGTTTTCTCCCAAACTCAGACCCACTACGGTTTTAAAAAAGTTATACTAGAGTCCCTCTTGTAAGTCGAGTCTCCGGGTCACAGGTTTGGTAACCAGATTTTCAGATGTTTAATTAATAAACGGTTGAGGACGGTTGTCGAGATGACGTGTCTATCTCCCCTGTACCGACGAGCAGTTGTCTGGGTTGTGTCCTGTATTGACAAGACTAACCGGACCTGGGACCGTTTTCTTAACCAAGAAATCGTACTTAAGTGTATTTTAGTGGAACAAATTTTTACTTCTAAAGGTCTAACATTCTAGGATCAAGACACATCGGTTCCTCGGAAACTCTTCATAATAAGATTTCGATAAGTTAAGTTAGAACGTATGTGTGTCGTAGTGACCTTTAGTACAGTACGTATGTGTATGTGTATAGGGACCTCTTCCTTTACCGTTGGGTGAGGTCATAAGAACGGACCTTTTAGGGTACCTGTCTCCTCGGACTACCCGATATGTGAAGTACCCCAACGTTTCTTAAACTGTGCTGACTCGTACGTAGTCAAGTCAAGTCAGTGAGTCAACACAGGCTGAGAAACGCTGGGGTACTTAGGGTCGTGCGGTCCGGAGAGACAGGTAGTGGTAGAGGACCTCAAGTGAGTTTGAGTGCAGGTAGCTCAGCCACTACGGTAGGTCGGTAGAGTAGGAGACACCAGGGGAGAAGGAGGACGGGGATTAACGAGGGTCGTAGTCTCAAAAAAGGTTGCTCAGTTGAGAAACGTACTCCACCGGTTTCATGATCTCAAAGTCGAAATCGTAGTAAGGAAGGTTTCTTGTAGGTCCCGACTAGAGGAAATCTTACCTGACCAATCTAGAGGAACGTCAGGTTCCCTGAGTGTCCTCAGAAGAGGTTGTGGTATCAAGTTTTCGTAGTTAAGAAGTCGTGAGTCGAAAGAAGTGTCAGGTTGAGAGGTGTAGGTATGTACTGGTGTCCTTTTTGGTATTGGAACTGATCTGCCTGGAAACAACCGTTTCATTACAGAGACGAAAAGTTATACGATAGATCCAACCAGTGTTGAAAAGAAGGTCCCTCATTCACAGAAAATTAAAGTACCGACGTCAGTGGTAGACGTCACTAAAACCTCGGGGGGTTTTATTTCAGTCGATCACAACGGTGACAAAGGGGTAGATAAAGGGTACTTCACTACCCTGGCCTACGGTACTAGAAGTAAAAGACTTACAACTCGAAATTCGGTCGAAAAAAGTGAGAGGAGAAAGTGAACGTAGTTCTCCGAAAAACCAAAGAGAAGTGAAAGACGGCATTCCCACCATAGTAGACGTATAGACTCCAATAACTATAAAAGAGGGTCGTTAGAACTAAGGTCGAACACGAAGAAGGTCGGGTCGTAAAGAGTACTATATGAGACGCATATTCAATTTATTCGTCCCATTGTTATATGTCGGAACTGTGTGTGTGTATATATATATATAAAGTATATATGTAAAATTTATATTTACGTGTGTGTACATACACATGAGTGTTCCCGTTTCAAACACTAGAACCGAAGTAATTATTGAAAATTTTCGGAAGGAAACATTTTCTCGACTTATTAAATTTAATAATCTTTAACATTAAACGGATTGACTGTGATACTTTTATTTTAATACCTCATCTGTTGTGAAAAGGTTTATTTAAGTGTTAAATCAGTGTGTATTTATGCATACATACACTAAAGGTAGGGTGTTACTCAAACAGACCTGGAGATGAGAGATTTTCCACTGGTTTTCAAATATCTTCTAGTTTATCAAAGATAGTATTTGTCTTCGTTAGTTGTATCTAATGTTAATATTGTGATTTATTCTTAAAATGTCGTTACTTTACACAATGAATATATGCGAGTCAAGTCAAGTCAACGAGTCAACACAAACTGAGAAACACTGGGGTACCTGACGTCGTGCAGTCCGGTGGGACACGTAGTGGTCGAGAGCCTCAAATGAGTTTGAGTCCAGGTATCTCAACCACTACGGTAGGTTGTTAGAACAGGAGACAGTAGGGGAAGAGGGTGGAAGTTAGGAAGGGTCGTAGTCCCAGGAAATATTACTCAGTCAAGAAACGTAGTCCATCGGTTTCATAACTTCAAAGTCGAAGTCGTGATCAGGAAGGTTACTTACAAGTCCTGACTAAAAGAAATCCTAGCTGATCAAACTGGAGGAACGTCAGGTTCCCTGAGGATTCTCAGAAGAGGTTGTGGTGTCAAATTTTCGTACTTAAGAAACTACGAGTCGAAAGAAATATCAGTCTGAGAGTGTAGGCGTGCACTAATGACCTTTTTGGTATCGAAACTAATCTACCTGGAAACAACCGTTTCATTACAGAGACGGAAAATTATACGACAGATCCAACCAGTGTCGAAAATCGAGAAGAAGGTTCCTCGTTCACAGAAAATTAAAGCACCGACGTCACTAAAACCTCGGGGGGTTTTATTTCAGACAGTGACAAAGGTAACAAAGGGGTAGATAAACAGTACTTCACTAATCTGGTCTACGGTACTAGAATCAAAAGACTAACAACTCAAAATTCGACTGAAAAAGTGAGAGGAAAAAATGAAAGTAGTTCTCCGAGAAATGATGAAGAAACGCAAAACGGTATTCCCACCACAGTAGACGTATAGACTTCAATAACTATAAAGAGGGTCGTTAGAACTAAGGTCGAGCACGAAGTAGGTCGGGTCACAAAGAGTAATACATGGGACGTATATTTAATTTATTCGTCCCACTGTTATATGTCAGAATTACATGAGGGAAGGGCTAAACCTTGATCAGACAACAAGGTACAGGTCAAGATTAACACCGAAGAACTGTGTCCTCCGTCCCGTCCACCAGACCATCAGGATAGAGAAGTTCTTGAAAAGTGTCAAACAACACTAGGTGTGTCAGTTTCCGAAACCGTATCAATTATTTCGTCTTCATCTACAAAAAAGACCTTGAAAGAACGAAAAAACTACTAGGTTACCTACAATCGTTAAACTATGTGTGGGTGTGTGTGTACATGTGTGTGTGTAATATGTAAAACTTCTCAACTTTTCTCTTTGAGAAATTTAGATTTTATTTTTTGGTCCGTTGTACTCTCTTAATTGACTCGTGTCTAATACGACTTAAAGAACCATTTCAATTCGAGTCTCGGACATTCCTCGTAGACACAACATCTCTGTAGTCGATTCGTTGACTTATATTTAACCTTTAACTCCTTTCCACTCTACTCTCAAATATTCTACTCAAATAATGGGAACTACGATGACTATAAAAATCGACCTATAAGGGAACAATGTTCTCCCAAAGGGTACCTACATCCTATAAATGTCGTAGGTACCAGAGACGTATGGTCTAGGGTCCTTGTGGAAGTGAGGAGATCAACGTAGGTGGTTTTTACAGAGGTCACACACAGTACCCCTCACGCACACACACACACACACACACACTTTAGTGGGACCGACTCTTGGTGACCAAATCTATGTCTTTACCCACTTAGTGTCGACGCCCCCATCACAACTTCGGTCACTCTTTCAATTTATACATTTCTTGATACTCTACGTTTTATATATACATATATATAAATATCCCATTCGTACCGTCCCCTACTCCTTGACTTTCTTTAAGTTGGATTCTCCACCCTCTCTCTGGTTCGTTTGTCGAAGAAAGATTGTCAGTCAAAATCCTTCCTCAGTAAACAAAATCTCTACCTTATGGAATTCATGGGTAACTAGACTCTTTGTTTTCTAGTAATAATTGAGTTACTCAGGTCAAAATCACCCAACCACTCCCGTCTTTACTTGACATTACTCCTTCTCTTGTGACTCCTTAAGAACTTTTTGTATTTTATACTTCCCTTAGTTTTCCCTCCATCGATCTAATCCATACACCCTATCTTTCCAACTTCTATAAATAAAGATCACTATTCTCTCTATTCTAACAAGTTTCAACTTTTTCTCGCACATTATACCCTCTTCGGTTTTTTAAGGTAAGACTCTGAGTATCCTCGTTGTAATTGCAATAACAAAATTTATATGTTGTAATGACATTGGTCTGTCTCTTTGTACCGCAAACCCAATACCACGCCTAAAATGGAACATTGACTGTCATACTGTCCACAGGAATAAATTTTCTAAGGTAAAAGTCTACGTACTTTTTCCTTCGTAAATCTTTCACTTCCTTGTAATCCTTCAATTCCAGTTTTATTTTACAGTTCAGACACTTTCCTTTCCCGTTACGGATCTTTGTCGGTTCCCCCTACGATCCCCGTTCCTTCTTATAATTTGGATTTGAGTTCAGTCGGGTTAATGTCAGGTGACCATAGTGGAGAAAGATCTAAAAAAAAAAATTCTGTAAGCCTAGAAAAATCGGACCTCTTGATATCATACACGTTATTGGTGTGGAAAAGAACAATTTTTTGACATCTCTAGACCTTTTACAACAATAAGAAAGGGGTGTTACTAACTACAATCGAAAGGAACCGACTACCAAGTAATAAGAAAGTAGGGGTTTGTATTAAACCCTTATAAAAGACACTTTTGTATCTTTATTAATGAGGAGTTTAATACACATAAAACCTCAAGTCTATCTCCATCAGAAGAGTTCATGACCTCATCGTTCTTCCGTCTATTTAGGTCACTGTGGTAATACAAGAGAAGTGTTACTCCTTCAAATTATTGTGCCAGAGATCTCATGGAGGTTATAACTTTTAACTTAATAACAAAAAGACTGTAAGACCCTTGTGGTCGTTATATTGAATCACCGATTTCAATATCATTTAGACACACACACACACACACAAACACATACACACACACACCACATTACTCCGTAAAAGCAATTCAGTCCGTTAAGTCTATATAATTGAGAAATTTGGTATTTTAGTAATAGATCACGGGACTCCGTCGTTAAATGATTTGCCATAAGATTCATCGGACCTTTTACATTACCTCGGAGACTCTTTACTGGTTTCGGAAACCTGACCTTTGACAGGAATGTAACAGGTCGTATTTTGGTATAACCACACTTCTCCTCGGTAATTGTTGTAAAGTATATATTGTATATACATCGGTGTAAAACCACTAAATAAGGGTTGTTTTACACGTAACCGACTGTACCTTCTCGTTAGAAGTCTCCTTTACCTAGACATTATATACTGAATTATACAGAAGGTTTAGTTCGACGGTAATTTCTGTTATTAAACACATGTACTTAGCTAGTTTATTTACTAGTAAGTGAGACTACTTACAATAGTGATTTTTTACTGTTGACTTGTTATTATAGTCTTATATGTTGTTATAACTTTATAACAGAGTCTTCATCGTTTCGAACACAGAATTAAGTATAGTAGAGTATCTTTTAAAGTTATTTACGAGTTCTTTATCTAATGATGAATGTTTATCATTCTTTACACGAGACAGAATAATAAGTGTATTACCTCTTTCGTCCATTTATAAATATTCTGTTGAGTATAGTTTTACATATAATTAGTTTTCTTCTGTCTAATAAATTCTTACTTTTTCCTTACGCCGTCTGTCACAAATTAAAATGTATAAGAATCGAAATTTGGAGAAAGAAGTGGGAGTGACCAATTTAGGGGTCTAATGGAATCATACAACAAACAAATTAAAAAAATTTTTAAATAAAAAATAACTTCATATCAACGAAATGTCTTAAAACGACAAAAGGCAGTTTGGAGTTGTACTTAGTCGGTATCCATAAGTATCTAGGGGAGGGAAAACTTTGAAGGTGGACAGAGGGAGGGGTAGGGTGGGGAGATCCAACTATGTCTCGGGGACAAACTCAAAGGGTGTGGTTAGTCGTTTAAGGGTAACCGATAGACAAAATGTATACCATTACATTCAAAGGTACAGTGGGTAGAGGATCTCATTGCCTTTATTTTTGTTTTCATTTGTTCATCCTGGACTAATTTGAATTTTCGAAAACGTGTCGTTTCCTTTGATTTTCGTTCCACTTTTCTGTTGGGAGTCTTACCCTCTTTTATTATCGTTTATTTTGTTGACTGTTTCCTAATTAAAGGTTTTATTTGTCGAGTATGTTGAGTTATGGTCTTTTGTTGGGTTACTCTTTCGTCCTTTTTCTGGATTTGTCTGTAAAAAGGTTTCTTCTGTATGTCACCGATTTTTTGTGTACTTTTCTAAGAGTCGTAATAAGTAATAATCTCTTTAGGTTTAGTTTTGATATCTCTATAGTGGAGTGTGACCAGTCTTGCCGGGAGTAGTTTTTCAGATGTCTGTTATTTACAAACAAGTTGAAACTCACACAGAAGAAGAGGTCAGGACCCCTATTTGGAACCGATGTTACTAGAGTCCCTCAAAACCTATTGGAGGTTGAGTGACGACGTCCCTAACCAAACACAATGGATCCGTAGTTGGTTAGTGGTGTACCCCAAGGTCCAGGGTACTCTGACCGACGGTCTACCAAGGTACTCGTCTTTCGAGTTATGAGAAGGAACAGGAACAAGTCAACTGGTGAACCAGGCTGAGAAACGCTGGGGTACCTGACGTCGTGCGGTCTGTGCGAAGTACCCACAGTTATGACAATCACCCACAGTTAGTCTTTTGTGACAAGACGTAAGATAACCACCGGTAGAACACTTATACCAGTTTTATATTTATATTTTACTTATACACCTCTTTCTGTGTTTCGTTAGTGTCTTTCCAGTTCGAGAATAATTTGGTTCCTAATAGGATTAGATGGAGACTCGAAGTCAAATGTACTTGAAGTCAGTTAGGAAAAATATCAAATTCGGTCAAACTTAATCTAATAGAAAATAAACGATAGACTACGTAGGAAGTGATAATGTATCTGACGTTAGTAGAATTAAAGTAACTGAACTCGAAATTAAAGAAGTATACAGTTTACTCCTATGTAAACAGACAGATATAACTACTATAATATTCTTATAGGTTGGTCTGTATACTTTTATGTCAATCGGGAACTTACTACACATAAATTTGATACACCCAGGTGAATGTCCATCTTAAAAACTTTATCATTTACGATGTCATGATGTGTTAGACATCAATCGATTCAGACACCTACGTTTGGACACCTGTGACTCCTTGGTGTATGCGTTTGTCAGTTGACATTTAATATATACCTAAAAGTTGAAGCGTCTCCCGAGGATTGTGGACACAACAAATTCCCAGTTAAGATGAAACATTTTATGACATTTCTTACATACCGTGATAATACACTGGTTTTATTTTGTTTAAATAAAAAGAAAATCCTTAGTTCAATGAGAGTCTACTGTGAGATAAAATATGTTATTAAAAATCCAGAAAAACAAAAAAAGGAAAGGATTCAGTATAACAAACGGTCTACACGTCAAGTGTTTAACTCCATATTTTAGTTCAATGACCAGTATTTTCACCTAAAAGACATCTTATAAAGTGATTCTTGACACCCCTGTCAAACAGAGAACTAGACCTAAGTGAACCTTCTATGAGATGTAGTTTCTTTTGGATTAGGTAGGATCTTCCACGTATTCTTGTTAAAACAATGAGGTGTTTCGAGACTTAATGACGTAAGGACTTTTTCAACAAGTTGGAAAGTGCTACATACACATGACGAAAGGGGAAAGTGATTTTATACGATTTGCAAGAATAGAATTTCTATTGAAACTTTGAAACGGATACTCGTATGAGTTACATTATTGTTTTGGGTGTTAACAGTGGAAATATTCAATAATTCTTAGGTATTTGTATATATCAAATCTTTTTGTGTACATGTGAATCTTAAGGAATTCATAATAGACACCATCTGATAAAGTTACGAAATAAAGGGGAGAGGGTCTTTACCTTAATATGTGGTTTTCGCACAGGTCATTGAGACCTCGTAGAGACTAGGGTGAATAGGGACCTATCTCTAACCATTGAACGATAGACTGGTTACACTTAAACCATCTATACCGTCTCATCTCCAAACTTTACAAAGAGACTAACCCGAACTGAAGGACATAGAGACGGAGACATTACTCTTGTACGGTTTGATAGAGAGACTCTCATTTCTTTTGTGTATATATTCTTGGTTTGGTGGGTCGGTTCGGATGAATATAGTCCTCTCGATACAGACCGGGTCGGATGTTTTTACAACTAGGTGTCCGTTAAGTCTCTACACACTCTAAATTATGTACGAATAACGAAATTCGATTACTCACACTCCTCTAAACGATTCGTCTTAAAGCACCGTTATCGTTTAACTTTGTCGATACACACACACATACAAACATACATACAAGTTGTGGCACTTCGTATATTTCTACATATTTAAGTAACAGGTGACTGACGTTACTCGATTATGTGACTTCTTCCCCTACCTACTTTTATCAACGTCATTGGTCTTCCGATAGTATTCGAAAATTTCTGACTATGGAAATGGTAGTGTAGAAAGTATAGGTCGGATATAAAATACAACGTACTAAGGTTGACCCTTACTTTACCTATTCACTATATCAGATATTGTCAACCTATAAAAATAATAAAGTAGTGATAGTTGACCTTAGGTCCCTTATTGGAAATGAAGTGAAATAAAGTCCAAGTTAGCATTATGAGATTTAACACAAAGGTCTTTACGTCTTTAGTTCATACCAAAGAAATCGAATAAGTCAAATATGAGTAGGAGGTAAGTTTACCGACAGGGGTAATGGGACGTTTTTGTATAAACTCCTTGGTTGATAAAATACGAGAGTATTAGGGAAAAGACAGTTTCCCAAAAGATAACAGAAAAAATATTGGGTAAGCCACGGGAGTACATCCGCCAAAATTTTCTTTCGACCTTAAAATTATTACTCCAATTGAATAACGATCGTAAACAGGAAAAATCTGACCTTCTCATGGACAAAAGTAGACTACCCATTTTGGTGTGAAAGGTTCTGAGACGAAATACAATGGACTATGGTTGTTATCCTTCTTACATACCTATGCCTTCTACTTGTGTAATTATGTGTGTGTCCACTTTATAGTCACATCTTAACCTATCTATTATATCAAGATAAAAATTTTAGACTACGAAAAAAGTATTGGTCCGAGGGTTTATATGAACTTGAGACAGAGTATGTCTGGACCGTTTTTCTGAAGGGTTAGTTAACAGGTTCCTCTTACGGATCCATCTTTACAGACTAAGTTCTTTCTAAGTGTGTACACGGCGTTGATCTTCTGGGGGTGTACGGTGTGATTTTCCAAAACGTACGACGTAGATTTCTAGACCACACGGTGTTATTTATTTACTTTTGTTTATAATTTTTTCTTACTAAGTACGTATGTTCCACCCAATCAGTCACAAGAGATCTTTTCGTTTTTGTCATTCTATATACCTATATATCTCCTCTTTCTACATAAAATTCCTCAACTGAACACTAACACTCCCGACTGTCAGGTGTTAGACGTCCCATTCAACTATCCTAACTGTGGGTCCCTTCTCAATTACAATGACAATGTCAAGTTTCCGTCAGACGACCACCTTACGGGAGAAAGAGACCCCTCTCCCCAGAAAAAAAAAAAAAAACCCAGATAATTCAGGAAGTTGACTGACCTACTCCGGGTAAGTGTAAATACCTTTCATTAGACGACGACTAATTTTACAATTACAGTAGATCCTTTTTTAAGGAAATGTTATTGGAAGTCTGGTCACTAAACTGGTTTATCCATGGTACGGGATCGGTTCAACTGTATCATTGGTAGTATCTTCTTAATTGATACCCACCGTTTCTTGTCTACTATCAAAGAAGTGTTTCTTAACCGAAACACCTAAAATTTATTGGGTAACTAACAGATTTTTACAAAAATTAAGTTTAGTCTTCAACTACTTTATATTTCTTTTTAGTAAAACAATTGTCACGGGTTTAGTGAATTTTGACTTCTCTAAGTTCCTTTTTCTGTTTTGTAACCCGTCATTAATAGTCAAATGAAATAGAGAGGATCCGAATTTAAAAGAATGGATAAAGACATTTATAATGGATTTACGGTAAAGGGGGGAACGGAATCGTAAGGATCTGTCAAAGTGACAGTGTGTCTTGTTTTGTGAATTTCAAAAACACGTCTTTTGTACTTAGAGTTTATAGTCGTCTTATAGTAGAAATACCTCTACACAATATCGGTCTCTTTTTATATTTGGAAGATAGGAGTCACCCTAAAAGAAGAACTTTTTGTAACTTTCAGATAATATTTCGAACAGTATTTTTAGAGAGGGACTCGGGATCTAATAGGGTATGGATGGATCACTAGGTTGTGTTCCATACTACAATAATATCTTTTGAGTGTATAAGTGTAGGAGAACGTTTTTTATTAGAGTCATTCTGGATTTCTTTATTTTCGTCAGAATAAAGTGTAAACAAGAAAAGATTTTCTACTCCTGGCAGAATCTGAGTAAGTTCAAGAGTCTATATTTGACTAAACAGTTTCATAAAAGTTGTGAAGATTCACTTTACATCGAAGAGACCCAGGGAGTTTATAGAGGTTCAATGTAAAAAAGTATTGGGAAGTTATATGCCTGAGTACGACTACGAGAAAATGGTAGAATAGTGAGTTATAACAGTTGAGTCGTTATAAACGGTCAGATCCTTCGAGAACAGACCAATTATTCCGTTAATAGTTGAAAATCTTTTACGAATCTTAAGAATGAACACAGCTCATAAATCCCAACCTATTTTACGAACTTTAAATAATTGTTAACCCACCTATACTATCCAAAAAAAAAAGGAGGATTGAGACCTAGTTTATGACCCATTACAATTGTTGACGTTGATTATGAAAACTCGTACATGCACACGGTCCTTGATATTTGAGGTACTTCCGTCCACGAAAAAGACATAATAAGGAGTATCGGGTCGGTCGTGAACTACATAACAAACCGAATATTATTCGTATATTATTTATGAATAACTCATCTACCTCCATACTGGAGTGTATTCTGAGTCTAGGTGAAGATTCAATCTAATATGAGGAGTAGAAATTGTACTCTATTGACTTAGAAACGTTCTTACTTTGTACAGAGGTAGAGATACGGTATGACGAAAACTTAAAGGTGTTGAGTGCTCTCTATTATACTTAAAATTTTGAATATTTGATATAATACACCTACGACAAAAAAATCTACAAAAAATTGAGTATCTAATAAATGACTTTATAATCATGTATTCCTTTATTATTTTTAATGATAATGGTTACTGAATTTTAGACAAGGACATTGTAAATACGTTTATTTAGATAAGGTCTCGTCCTATCGACAGGGAAAAAAGGAAAGTTTTTAAAAATAAATAAAAGTAACTTCATATCAACTAAATGTTGTAATACAATCAAAGTCCACATGTATAGGACAAAGAATGTACAAAATATACATAATCGAGCATAGAGTTAGAGTACGAGGATTAAACGGAGAAGGAGAAAGGGACACAGAGAACCATTGGTGATCAAACAAAAAATATAGATATATATATAAACCTTTGGTAATGTATATAGACCTACGATTTCAGTTTATCTTTTATGAATCATTTTTGTTAAGACCAGTAGTACTTGGGATGATTCATATTGTCTTAACTGTAATAGTACCAAATCGATCTGTGTTTTCCTGACTACGACATACTAAGGTGACTGTACTTCATCGATCTTAGTAGTTTAAGAATCTCCGTCTTTCATCTTATCACTAATTGTCCCGACCTTACCCCTTCCCACTTTACCCCTTAGTAATAACTTACCCATGTCTCAAAATCAAACCCTATTACTTTTGTAAGACCTTTACTTATGACCACTACCGACAGGTTGTCACCTTGAGATGAATTAAGGTGATTTGTGAATTTTACCGATTGTACTATTTAAAATACAATGTATATAAATAGTAGTATAATTTTTTGTCAGTACCAAATCTTCTATGACTTGTTTACGATGACAATTCTCTCTACACGAACGATCTATAACCAAATTTTTCAGTCTTAATGGTTATTTTTAATACTAATTGGATTTTAGATAAACTAAAAATTCTAACACATGAAATGTCTATTGTGACATTAAAAAGGGTGAGAGAGATTTAGAAGATAAAGTGTTCAAAAGATACAAAAGATCATCAAGAACTGGAAAACCCTTTATCCTTTTAAGAATCTTAGATGGTAGTAAGTATCTGAGAGAAAGATGTTTTGAGCGTTTATAATTGTTAAGTCACGTCTTTAGATGACCTAAGTTTCTCTGTTCTCAGGGATCGTATACATGGAATAAGTTTATTAATTTCTAGAATAGGATTGGGGACTTTAGACTACTACTTAAAGGGGGGGTTACCTAGTACAGATTTTACTCTACTACCCTTTTATGTGTGAACGTAACACCCCTTCCACATCATGTGATGTTCAGTAAGGTTTATTATCTCCTTCAGAAGTACTGTCTTCGACCAATGGTTCTGAAACGGTTGGTAGATTGTAAACCGGTAGTGAATCTTTAATGATACTAGAAAACGGTCTACAGTGGTACGACCTGTCGTGACAGTGTCCCGTTGGGGGGTTTTTTGAGTCATTTAAAAGTAAGTGAGTTCTATTTTTTTATCTAAGATAAATAAATCTCCTATCTACCGATGTCTGGTTTCTTGAACCCCCTATTTACAAAGGATTGTAAAATGGGTGGTTGAATGTGTAAACTATATAAACGGTATAGGTTAATCATAGATATTAATTACAAAATTTTTAGTTTAAATTTATATTGAAGGTTCTAAAAGGTTCGTTAGTATTTGTGTCTGTGTATATAAAAATGATTGACTATAATTGTATTTGTATTTTGATGTCATTAATTGGTTAAACAGTGAGTTTTGGTAAATTGAGGGGGTCGTGATGTCATGATGGAAAACTTTGTGACTCTATTTATTATGAGTTTTTTTTTTTTTTTAGACTCGTAAATTTAGTAAGACGAAATTTTACAAATTTGAGACAGAAAAAACACCTCAAAAGTTGTAAGACAAACTTATGATTTAGAGATTCAAAATTCAAATGAAGGGAATCTTCATCTCGACTTTAACTCTTAAGACAATGTTCTTGAAAACCCCCCGCACCCCACCCCTCTTCTCAACGAGAAACCTCTGACTCATACCTCCTTTCGTCTTATCCCGTATTCTCTGATCGAATCTAGATTAGTGTACCTACCCTTCACTTTCGGTTCGTGGTACCAATCGCGGTGGACCTCTGTTTCGTCACGGTCACTCAGTGACGGGGTCTTGTCTACCTGTCCTCTCCGTCACCCTCGTTTCGAATGGTCGGTTCGTCGACACTTAATAATAGGTTGTGAACTTCTCCATGGTGAGGTCATAAGGACCCGAAAGGAACAACGAGTCGACCATCTCTTAGACGGACGTTGCACCCTCTGCACCCAAACTAGGGACCCAACACTTCTAGGGGACCTCTTCCCTTTCCGATGGGTGAGGTCATAAGACCGGACCTCTTAAAGTACCTGACATATCAGGTACCCCAACGTTGCCCAACCTGTTCTGACTCGTTGAAAGTGATTTCTCCATGTCCGCTAAACACACACTATGGTAAACACGGGTACTGTGTCCTTTTCGCTTGATTTACGATGGTTTCGAAAACGACGGAAGTTTCAGAAAGAATGTAGATAAATCCTCGTTTAATAATGCTAAGACAACGTAGACCGAAATACAATGTTGGGTTCAAAAGTTTTACCTATATCTAAGTGACCGTGTGGTAGGATTCGTAATCGGTTCCTGTATCCATCATGTGGATTTTGTAATTCGGGACCTTTATTCATCATCGTTTGTACAAAAATTGTACTCTATATATACGCGTGCGTACGCGCGCGCGTGTGTGTGTGTGTGTGTGTGTGTGTGTGTGTGTAATAACAACAACAATTCAGTGGGTTCAGTACAGACTGAGAAACACTGGGGTACCTGACGCCAGCGAGTGACAGAGGCCCTCAAACGGGTTCAAGTACGAGTAACGTAACCACTACGGTAGGACGTATGTGTGTGTGTGTGTGTGTATATACATATACATACATACACACATCCTATATATGTGTATACATACGTATATATATGTTCACACATGTGTATATGTACGACGACGACGATTCAACGAAGTCAGCACAGGCTGAGACACGTTGGGGTCGCTACCGTCGGGTGGTCCGAGGGGACAGGGATGTATATGTGTACATATATTATCTTGTCTTACGTTTCAGATGTACTTACACATTTTATTTTGTTCTTTTAAAACAAACCCCCAATGTAAGAGATGTTGAGACTGTATACAAAAATAAGAGGAGGAGATCATTCACAATGACATTTCCTACGAAGTCCAATTCTTAGTAAATAACTCTCGACTCATACAAGGTCCATGACACGACTCAATAAATATGTGTATAGTGGAGAATAAGTGGAAGGGAGGTTTAGGAAACGTAGGAGACAAGAATACGGGGAAATCTCTACTCGTTTACCTACATACTGGTAGATACCATTGAACGGTATGTCCCTTTTGGGTCTTAAGTTTGGGTCTTCCTTTGGTTCTGTTACCGGTAAACGTTTCGGTAATATCAGGAGATGGGAGGTGAGAACGTGACATTCAAGTCTGTGTCTTCCCCATAAAATTTTCATTTTAGACCTCAGTCTCTTTGTTGTACTTAACGGGTCCAAAATAAACCATTTGTCGTCCTAATACGACTTCAATTATTACACCCGAGATCTCAAATCAAACGGACTCAAGTTTGACGTTCAGGAAGGTGAATAATTATTGTTTGATCCGCATGAATAAATTGAAAACGTTTGGAGTTAAAAGAGGAGACATTTTACACGTATCATCTTTAGGAGAGACACAATAACACTCTTGAAAAATACCTAAATTTTTCCAGGTCTCTCTACCATACCCCTCCCTCCACCCTCCCTCCAAGTCCTAACCCTTGAGTACATATGGACACCGTCTAAGTACAACTACATACCGTTTTGGTTATGTCATAACATTTCATTTTCTTTCATTTTATTATTATCTTTTTCCAGATTCTTGTCATACACCATATGAGTAGACATTTAAAATCGATAAAAGACCGAAGTATGAAACCAAGAGTAAAGTATCGACATTTAAACCATAGTAGGGTTCTACCGATAAAATTAGTGAATATGTTTTTGTTATCTAAGGAAAAGTAATTAAAATCCTCAGTAATGGTGATAGTTAAGTGAGGCACATGTCTGTGTTAAGTTCTGGAAGGGAAATAAACCTGAGGTAGGAAACGACGATTGAGACCTATTCTATAAACTGGAGGGGTGGGTTCGTACCAAGAGCACAAGACTGTCTCCCTAGTAAGTTTACGCCAAATTCAATGTCGAGCGAAACATCCAAATAAAAGTTAGTAACAGAAGGAAACAACACCAACAACAAGTCAACGGGTCAGTACAGACTGAGAAACAATGGGTGTCTGACGTCGTGCGGTCCGGAGGGACAGGGAGTGGTAGAAAGTTTCAAACGGGTTCAAGTACCGATGTCGTAGGCACTACGGTAGGTCCGTAGAGTAGGAGACTGCGGGATAGGAGATGGGAGTTAGAAAGGGTCGTAGTGCCTCAAAAGATCGGTTAGTGACAAGTGTAGTCTACTGGTTTTGTGACCGTAAAGTTGACGTAGTAGTTAGGAAAGTTCCTCATAAGTCCCGACTAAAGGGAATACTACTGATCAAACTAGAGACACGACAGGTTCCCTGAGAATCCTCAGGAGAGGTCGTGGTGTCAAGCTTCCGTAGTTAAAAAGTCACGAGGTGAAAGAAATGTCAGATGACGAGTGTTGGTATGTATCGTCACCCTTCTGGTGTCGGAACTCATATGATAGATATAACTGCTATGACAGACATAATTGAAATAACAGAAGGAAATAGGTTTCCCTTTAGTCGAAAGAAAAGAAAGGTATTTCGTACTCTTTCATCAAGTCTTTAATTATACTTCCATCTTTAGGACATCTGACTTATAAACAGGGGGACTTTAAGTACACACCTTTGGTGTAGAGGTTGTGCTACCAAAGTCTTCCACCCAGGAAACCCTCTACTAATCCAATACTTTCATCTCGGGAGGACTTACTCTAGACACAGAAATTTTTACTCTGGGGTCTCTCAAGGGAAAGAGGAAGACATTACACTCCTACTTCACTCTTCTAAGTTAAATGATTGGTCCTGTACCAAAGAGTGGTCTGTGACTTACACGATCACGGAACTAGAACCTGAAGGATCCGGGGTCTTGGCACTCTTTGATTAAAGACAACGAATATTCGGTGGGTGAAATACCATAAAAATATCTCCTTTAGTCTCTTCCCACACGACATATAAATCTAAATCTTCTTTTTACTCCTACCCTGGTTGTGTGTAGAAATTCTTCTTCATAAGAGAAGGGTAAACGGTCGGTTTTACGTTTAATTAAAAGTCGAGGTAAACTAAAGATTCTGTCAAGAAAGACTTGTTTTTCCTTTTTGAACACGAGAAGGGGGAGTAAGAACACTGACGTATCATTTAATTGTCGTTTCATTACTACTTATACCTTTAATTAGTTTTCCTTTTTATATGAAAAGTGTGTGTATAAAGATTCACTTAATTACTAAAGGAAATAATGTCATTTACACAGTTCTGTCGTTTTACACTCCTTATTAATTTTTACATTCTAATTTACGACAACTTTGAGACGGGTTGGAATAATTACGTGGTGACTCGAATTCGTTTTTGGACCCTATCGTTATCTTCAATATTCTTTCACAATGTCGGTCTTTAAAAGTTTATTCCTCGATTCTTTTTTACTTGATTTAGTATTATCCAAATTTTCTCTTCAGTTCCCTCCTCTGTATTCGTTAAGTTACAATTTGTACCGGTTCCCGTCCCTTATGTGTCTTTCTTATCACATTGACCCTTTTTGATTAGAACCTTTATTCAGTTCCCACCGAAACTTTGTCTCCTAAGTTATTGGATCATGAATCGAGAACCGTATCAAGGTATTTCCTTTTGAACGTACTACAAAGAAGAACGTACTTCGGTCAGGTTTGCGAAACTTAGTTACTTGACCAATATATCTAGTTTAGTAAAACCTTTTGAGATGGAAGAGAGGTTTTTCTCTTTTCTCTGGTCCCCGATAAGTCCCTCACTTACTAAGTTTTTAAGGACACAGTTCATTTCCACAAATGGAAGCTAAATTTGTTACATACAAATTAGGGTCGTACTCGTTTCGTGTTATGATCTAGGATCTCTTGTTTTTGTCTTTTGTGGGTCCTAGAAAGGTAGAAAGGAACTCAAGAAGAAAAAAAAAAAAAAAACGATAGTGGAAAATTTTTTAAATAAAATTAATCTCCTATTAACGAAATGTTATAACACGATAGGAGACGGTATATAATTGTACTGAAACGGTTTTCGTATGTATACTCGGGAGGATGGACTTGGGGACAGGATGGAGGGAGGAGAGGGGTAGGGAGAGTGACTGACACCCAAGGGAGTAACGGACAGACAAAGTGTACACCAATACATACACATACAAAGTTACGATAAGAGAGTTTAGTAGGGTGGGAGAGAAAAGGGGTTACACAAGTTTTTAGACAATAAATATGGACACAGAGGGTACATACGTCCAGTCCTTCGTTGTCAATCTTGACTTATACCTTGTTATCTGACCAAGGTTTATCCTTTTCCTCATGCAGTTCCGACATATAACAGTAGGACGAACAAATTGAATATACGTCTCATGTAGTACTCTTTACGACCCGACCTATTTCGTGTTCGACCTTAGTTCTAACGACCCTCTTTATAGTTATTGGAGTCTATACGTCTATTGTGGTGGGAATACCGTCTTTCGGCTCTTCTTGATTTCTCGGAGAACTACTTTCACTTTCTCCTCTCACTTTTTCAACCGAATTCCGAGTTGTAAGTATTTTGATTCTAGTACCGTAAACCAGGGTAGTGAAGTACCGTTTATCTACCCCTTTGTCACCGTTGTGACCGACTGAAATAAAAAAACCCGAGGTTTTAGTGACGTCTACCACTAACGTCGGTACTTTAATTTTCTGTGAACGAGGAACCTTCCTTTTAATACTGGTTGGATCTGTCGTATAATTTTTCGCCTCTGTAATGAAACGGTTGTTTCCAGGCAGATCAGTTCCGATACCAAAAAGGTCATCAGTACATACCTATACTCTCAACCCGATATTACTTTCGACTCGTGGTTTCTTAACTACGAAAACTTGACAGTATAACCTCTTCTGAGAACTCTCAGGGAACCTGAAATTCCTCTAGGTTGGTCAGGTAGGATTTCCTCTGGTCAGGACTCACAAGTAACCTTCCTGACTACAACTTCGACTTTGAGGTCATGAAACCGGCGGACTACGTTTCTCGACTGAGTAACCTTTTTGGGACTACGACCCTTTCTAGCTTCCGTCCTACTCTTCCCCTACTGTCTCCTATTCTACCAACCTACCGTAGTGGTTGAGTTACCTGTACTTAAACCCATTTGAGGTCCTCAACCACTACCTGTCCCTCCGGACCGTAAGACGCCAGGTCCCCCAACGTTTCTCAGCCTGTACTAACTCGCGGACTTGAGAAAACGACGGGACATATATTCTGACAGTCATGGTAGAAAAAGTTAAGGTATATATACGTAATTGTATGTTATAAACAGGAAGAGAAAGTCTGAATAAAGTAGACATATTATCCGAGATCCAAGTAGGTGGAGTAATCTTACCTAAATATGGTTGAATATGGTTGAATGTGGTTGATGGTATGGTTAAGTAATCTTGACTGAGTTAACACAAGGAATAATATCGACTCATGAGAAAGTAATACATATACGTGTTATTGAAGGAGTAGTAGACGGTTACCTGCAGATTCAAAGAAGGTACAGGACTACCACCAAATCAACGATTCAGCACAGACTGAGAAAGGGTGGGGTACCTGACATCAGACGGTCCGAGGAGACAGGTACCCTAAGGGGTCCGCTTTTATCACCTCACCTGACGGTAAAGAAAGAGGTCTCCTAGAAGAGTGGACTCCCTAGCTTAGATCCAGAGAACGTAACGTCCACCTCACAAATGACTGACTCGGTGGTCCCTTCCGGTACAAGATCTAAAACATTTATCACGACGTTACTTGTGAACACATGTACACAGAGTAAGTGAATACCAAAGGAATCCCATATACGGGTCGTCACCCTAACGACCCACCAGTTTACCGTCAAAATAAGGAGCAAAATACCGAACTTCCACACTTGCCAGAGTCTCCTCCCTCCTTGGTTAAGAAGGACCTTTGCTCTGTCCAAAAGTCTCGACTCCCATAGCTCATCCTTGTGTTTCCAATTCAATTACCAAAGGTCCGTCTCTCCGGTCGTGTTCGTTTTCGTCTCTCAGTACGAGATCCACCCTAGATGTTTGACTCAAGTACAAGGACTAATTGGTCTTTGTATACCTTGTTGACCCTTATACCAACTTCTGTCTGATCCGATCTTTACGTCCTTAGTCTTTAATCTATTAATTTCTATAACTATAGTATAATTCCCTAAGTATGAATATGGTTGAGAAAAACCCTAGGTGATTTCTCAAAAAGTATTCTATTACTTTATATAGTTTAAGTATCAAATATTTTTACCTCTCCCTCCCCCTGTATCACCGTAAATTCTCCAACTAGGTCTGTCTTAACTTAGACGTGGTCTCGGAATTGAATTTTGATTTGGGATTCGATGAAAACCTGTACTCAAACCCACTTGAGGCCCTCAACCACTACCTGTCCCCCCGGACCTCACGACGTTAAGTACCCCAGTACTTCTCAGCCTGTGCTGACTCGATGACTTGACTTAACTTGACTTCGATGAAAGTCAAACCAGTGTACTTTTCGACCTATGATAATAGACACGGGTACGAACGATCGATGCGTAAAATTTACGTAAGACATTTTAGAATCGTGACCTGGACCCAGTATTGTGAGAGTCCACGAGTCGGTACAGGGTGAGAAAACACTGGGATACATCGTGTGGGTCGAGGAGAGAGGTACCCTAAGGGGTCCGTTCTTATGACCTCACCCAACGGTATAGGAGGAGGTCCCCTAGTTGGAACGGTTCGGTCCCTAGTTTGAACACAGAGAATACAAAGGACGTAACCGTCCGCCCAAGAAATGGTCATCACGGTGGACCTTTTTGGGTTACACTTTATTTTGTCGATAACAATACTACCATTTCTTTCTCTACTTCGTATATCGTACTTCAATTTTCCGATGACCTTATTAGATTCCTCCGTACCCACTCCCACCACTATTCTTGCATTTACTTCACCCACAGTACCCCAGACTTTCCAACTCCGGGATAAGTCCTTTGGTTGATCCCAGACCACAGTCCTCTACGTTCTTCTACCACATATAAAAACAATTGGTAACTGTAATCTTCTTTGACCTCAGTCTCTCCGATTACTCTCTCGTTAATCTTAAAAGTTTAGTAATAAATTGGTATTTACACCTGAAATTCCCTCTCCTCTGTACATAAAGACTCTCGAACGAAGATGTAAAATGTAAGAAGGGGTTTGTCTTTACGTCTGTTCTTTTTACTCTCTACCCCTTTTGGTGTATCTCTCTATTATTTACACGTAAATTTTTATCACTTAACTACGAACTTCCTAATACAACTGATTTTTACTAAATATTTCTGTAAACTCTAGAATAAATGAAAATTTATGTGATAATTATTACGTTATAAAAGGGGTACGAACTAAAGTGACTATAAAAAACTGATGAAATTTTAAGGTCCTTTGTGTTTTGTGTAAATACCCATTAATGTCACGAAGTAAGTTAAACGAATAGAGATGTGTGTTTACTGTCAAGAAAGTTCGTAGTTATTTGTTAGGTCACGTTTCATGTTTACCCAAATTTACATTATATAAATTAAACGATTTTAAAATGTTGTAAAGGGTTCTTTTAGTGTCAAAATCGTAAAAATGATCCACTAAATAAAAAAGAAGATGAAGTGAAATCTTCAGTCAGGATACGTTAAATTAGAAAGTTTCTTAGGGAGACGACTATTTGATGTCTCTCATGTACGCCGACTAAACTGGGTTTGGAAAGTCAGTTATTTACTCTCCCTTAGAATACTTTCCTTTACGTTAGTCCTAAAAGTGTCTTCAAAAAAAGGACTTCCCGTTTTTATTATCACCACAAACTCAGTAAAAATATGGACCCTCGTCTTCTACAGGAACGTTTTATAGAAGAACCGTCTCGAGTTCATCCTGTCTGTCAAGGTTTTCTATTCGTTTCGTACCTTCTATCCTCGTTGTAGTCTTTTTTTTTTTCTTTATTTGATTCTCGTAAAGGGTTTCGTAAATTTTAATGTCCTATTTTTTTAAGCAAATGTAAATAGCTTGTATTCAAACCACTGAAAGACCTTTACTTTCTACCTGAAGTCCTGTGAGTATTGGTCCTACCATACCTAAAAAATTTTTTTTAAAGGAGACGGAAAGGAAAGAGAGTAAAAGGGAAGAAGGGAAGGAAAGAAAAGACCCTTCAGGTCTAAATGGAGAAAGTAATCCTACTTAGATATTTATTCTACTTACAAGTACTGTGTAAATTCGTTTACGCGAGATTAAATGACACACGTAATAAAAGGACACATCGGTTCTCAGTTTATAATTCCACGAAATACACTCTACACTGACAGACAGAACCATTCTTCATAGTGTACCCTAATTGAAATATTGATTAAAATAGTTAACGTACGCACACACGAATCAGTGAGACAGTACAGGTTGAGAAACGTTGGGATACCTGACCTCGAGTGGTCCGAGGAGACAGGTACCCCTAAGAGGTCCGTTCTTATGACTTCACCCAACGGTACGGGAGGAAGTCTCCTACAAGGGTTGGGTCCCTAACTTGGGTTCAGAGGACGTCAAGTCCGTCTAAGAAATGTCTAGTTAACGATGAAGAGATAAGGGATACATGGAGACGATGACTTACAGGTCCTACAAATCACAATTTCTTTTTTTTTTTTTATCCCCTTGTTTCCGAGGGTTTGAGAGTACTAGTAACGGGACCTCTAAGTCCATGACTTCATTTTATCTTTCATACAAATTTACTATAGGACAGACGAAAAATAATATAAGTCAAACTCTCCCTTAAAGACAATACTTGTTTTGTTTGGTTCAAACTCGGACGTCACTTTCGGTAAAAGACCTATTAACTTCGATTTCTATAAAAACTAGAAGTTTACGGACCTATGTGAAGTCTCTTTTCATAAAACTTCTCAAAATGTACTAATAGAGGTAAGAGTGACAGAACTCCACATACAATTCTCTTTGAACAAACTCTCAAGTATGTGTCCCTGAAACGTAAAAAATGAAAAAACTTTAAATAAAAAGACATAAACCGACGTGGTCTAGAATCAACACCGTACACCCTAGATCAAGGGACTGGTCCTAAACTTGGACCCAGGAGACGTAACCCTCATACCTCAGAATCGGTGACCCAGTGGACCCTTCAGGGTCTCCCTGAAATGAAAATTGAAAACGTTTAGACTTCTTTGTCTACCTGTTTCTCCTTGCAAATCATTTGACGTTGAAAGTTCTTCGGTGTCATTTCCTGTATCTTTTTACCTGACCAAGTTTTGACCCTTTCCTCATACTGTTCCAACATATAACAGTGGGACAAATTGAAGATACGTCTCGTGTTGTACGTTTGACCTACTTAGTGTTCGACCTTAATTCTAACGGTCCTCTTTATAGTTGGGGAGTGATTACGTCTACTATTGATAGGATTACCGTCTTTCGTTTCTCCTTGGCTTCTTGGAGAATTACTCCCACTTTCTCCTCTCACTTTTGACCGAATTTTTAGTTGTAAGTTTTTTCGATTATGGGACCGGAGACCGGGGTAGTGAAGTACCGTTTATCCTCCTCCTTTTCACCTTCGTCACTGTCTAAAATAAAAGAACCCGAGGTTTAGTGACGTCTACCTGACGTCGGTGTTTTAATTTTCTGAGAACGAGGAACCTTCCTTTTGAAACGGTTGTTTCCAGGTATATCAGCTTCGATACCAAAAAGGTCATCAGTACATGTCTACACTCTCTACCTGGTAATTCTTCCGAGTCGTAACTTCTTTAGTCCGAAAGTTTAACACCACGACCTTTTCTAAGAACTCTCAGGGAGTCTGACATTCCTATATTTTAGTCAGTTGACATTTCCTCTAGTTGGGACTTATAAGTAACCTTCCTGACTACGACTTCGAGGTTCTAAACCGGTGGACTACCCATCTCAACTGACTGACCTTTTCTGGGACTACGACCCTTTCTAACTTCCGTCCTCCTCTTTCCCCACTTTCTCCTACTCTACCAACCTACCGTAGAGGTTGAGTTATCTGTATACAAATTCGTTTGAGACCCTCTATCACTTCCTGTTCCTTAGGACCACACGACGCCAAGTGCCCCAACGTCTCAGCCTGTACTGAATCGTCGACTTGTTGTTGTTGTTTGAATAAAGTCTTAGAAACACAAAGAGTGACTGTTAGAAAGAGTAATGGTTAACGGTTGAAACACACAAAAGTTCCGAAGGTATAATCTACATCTTCAAAGAAGTATCTTCGACTAGTTACTTTTATAAACTATATCTCTCCTGTATTTTTACCGTTAGAAAAATATTGACGTTCGTGAGTAATACTGTCTACTGTCTATTACGTACGTATACGATTACTTGATCTTTTTTACTATCCTTAGTTATTTGTAATCTTATTTTTTAATTAATCTTAGTCATCGAACCATAAAAATTCGTATAAAAGTATACTCATGTCTTTCCATGTAAAAGACCTACACTTTCAAACGGTAGAGATCATATATATTAATTCTGATAACTGATAAGTAATGGGACCTTAATCTAGATGGACTGACTTTTCGTCTTTCATCAGTTATATCGATCTTTAGATCGGACAACCTCTGTCTTCTCTTTTACCTTATTTTGATTGGTGATGAGGAACCTACACCTTACTTCCTATGTATAATTTCGTTAGGTCCCAGAAATCGGACCACTGAACCCTAGTCGAGTCCTATGAATTTAAACACCTCCGAACCAATCATCTCAAGAGATCTATTTTTAGGAGATTGGAGGTAGAATAGTCGAGATAATAATGCACGACACCTTCTTTTTGTCTAGTACTCTCACACTAGATTTTATCTGAGACAGGGACCATGGAATACCCGTGGTGGGGTAGTTCCAAAGTTGATAGTTTCCATAGGGTCATCGTCACCGGTTCACACTTCAAAAGGTACTGGTCGAAGACTGTCATTGTAACACACTGAAAATCTTCTTGCAGTAACCGCGTGACAAGTCTAAGTTCCAAAGAGACGAAACCCGTCTTTCTGTCTCTTTGTGATTATTTACGAAGTAAATTCCTTCTATTCCACAAGATTACTAATTCTTTACTTTTTTTTCACTGACATATAAGAAAGACGTAATCACCTTGTTTAATTTTACCAAACCACATGAATTGAAAGTGGTTCTACCTTCGTGCGACCGATATAACAAAGAACATAAAAAAAGTCGATTATATAGTATAGTAGTTGTAAGGGTACAGAGAGAAAAGTGTGTATAAGTAAAAATTACTGTCCATTGAAGAAAAATCAGATCTGAAGAAAAAAAGAGATTTTAAAATATGACACGACGGTAGAGATTTTTTCTTACTTTAGAACGGTAAACGTTGTTGTACCTACTTAGATCTCGAATATTATATACACTTGATTCAGTCTTTTTTTGTGTTTGCATTATGTTATAGTGATCATATAACTTAGATTTTTTTACTATGTGTATTTATATACGTATTTTATCATTGTCTCAGTGTTTCTCTTACATATATAGAAATGGTTTCCCCTTTCTCGTCCCCTATTTAATCCTTGTACGTTAATTGTCTATGTTTGATGATATGTATTTTTGCTGTTCTTTTTCCTTTATGACATATCGTGTCCTTTGATATAAGTTATAGAACATTATTGGATATTATCTTTTAGTAGCTTTTTATACATTGACTAAGTAAAACGATATGTGGACTTTATTTGTGTTACCACATTTAGTTGATACGAAATTATTTTTTATTTCTTTTGTCTCGTGTATTTTTTATTTATAATGTGACGGTATAAGTCCAAAATACCTTTCATTAAAGGTACTTAAACTGTCCAGTAACAGAACAGTCAAAGTCCATTAATTCCTGATCGGTAACCAGTGCCCTGGATGACATATTAGAGATGACAGAGTAGTCCAAGAACTTAAAACGTCACGAGTGGTCAGATGTCAATCGAATTAATTTTAGTCACCTCAACTTTCAAATATGAAAGAGCGAGAGATTTCCTAGGTAAAAGGTTTTGTGGTATTCGTTTATTTGACCATACACCTAAAAAGACCCCGACGTATTATCTGTGTGTGTGAATTGACGTGTATAAATGAAGGGGTCTTTTGACTGATTGTTAAAATGTGAACAATTGATCGATCGTTTGAGGTCCAAAGAAGGGGTGTCTAAAACGTGTTTCTTCATCAGGTTAATGATCGTTGATGTGAGTACTTCTCCGAGTTTTCTACTTAAACATGGTGTCAATAGTGGAAGGGGGGTTTGACTCAATATGACAAGTTCAATCGACCGTTTCTACGGAGACGACAACAAAAGACCTAAATTTGACCTTTTTACCATTGATCTTGGTCTCCTCTCTGAAAGGTTGATTACTTCACAGTTTAATTATAGTCTGAAATTTTGTCTAGTAAACACTAAACACGAAAGACATGTTTCATTACTACACGGTACCGTAGTCACCTGTAGGGAAGCTAAAGAAAGGTGTTTCTCCTGTTTCTGACTTGACCTTTTTAATCGTCGCACCTATATAGGACGGGAAGGTCCGAAGTTCAAAACGAACTATATTACAGTAATGGAAAAAGGTAAAGGATGTGTGTTGTCATACGAACGTTGCACGGTTTGACATATGGATATTGTGTCTTGGAAATTTTGTGATTTCCAACTGAAACCAAAACGGTGTGAGGATTTTTCCGTCGGGATTAAAAGAACTTCCTATATATTGAGTGTATGTATTGTTTGTGTGTGTGTGTGCGTGTTGGGTACTGTGAAGTTGACTCTTCCAGTTCTTACTCATCTTCATATGTGACACATGGTTTTCCTTTCTACTCCCCTAACGGGACTACCAGGTTACTAATTGTAAAGTGGAACGTTCCCTTCCCGACGTTCAAACGATTCTAGGATGTACGGTGTCTCCTTGATCCGGGTACGTGGAGTTGATGACTCGGGAGTCCGGTGTCGATCGCTCAGACACGATGTTGATTCTGGGCTGTGTCAGTTTATTTATTTAATTTATGAAATTTTTTTCTTTCTACCCGTAACCTACATAGACTCTCTCCTGGTCGTTTCCGTTCCTCCATAGACATTCGTAGTACACGAACTCCTCGAGGAGTATATTCCTAAACAAATACTGGTTATTCTGTAAAGTTTACTCACCACCTTTTCTATGTAACAAGTTATTCGGAAGTTATCACAACCTTGTTAATTGATACGAGAACTTTTATCTTGAGAGGTTAAGTATGGTTACGAATGTGTTTCGTCAAGGTTTATACCTTGTGTCTATATTTATGTATATATACGGACAACAACTCGGAACTTGTTGAGTCCAAACTTGACACAGCCAGGTGAATTACGTCTAAAATAAAAGTCATTTATGATGTCATGATGTGCTAGACACCAATTTCGAGGTCTACACTTTCACGTCTATTCTCCCCGATTGATACCCGAAACTCGAGTAAAACCACAAGTTCCGGTCAGGACCTTGGTTAGGGGAGTCTATAGTTCCTTTTTTCTGTTTCCATTATGTTTCTAAAAGTCAACATCCCCTCCATAATCGTGGAAATTGGGGGTGTAAAAATTCCCAGTTGACATATATGTTTGACATATATGTTTCCACAGACATATATGTGGATACACACATATCCATACATATATGACAAAGTTCGTTAACGTTTTAACCCACTTCTTCTAGAAAAGTTACAAAATTTGATTACCTTTTTACACTCTAAAATGTAGTATAAATGATACATGATGATATTCTTTATAATCCCGAAGGGTCCACCATGTCACCGTTTCTTAGACAGACGGTTACGTCCTCTTTGTCCTCTCAGACCAAGCTAGAACCCAACCCCTTCTAGGGGACCTCCTCCTTTATCGTTAGATGGGGTTACAAGAACGGAGTTTTTAGGGTACATGTCTCCTCGGACCACCCGATGTGATCACAAATTCGGACTTCCTATTCATCGACCTTTTTTTGTAGACATCATATACATTTTTTATATATTTTTTATCATAGAACATATACTCAATGTTTAGTTATTATATTACTTTATAATATCTTTGTACCCGTTATGTATATATGTATATGTGTAAATTATATTCTATGTTTTTACTGGATATTTGACTTCCTTTAAAACAAACTTAAAACACCATTATTGTACTTACGAATAAGTTTATAATTAATCTTCCGAGACAAGAGACCAGATTTTTCTTAATGATAAACGACCGTACGTTCATCGAGTCTTTAAAAGTAAGGTAATATTTTAGATCATTTTTCGACTTACCTCACTTACTCGTTGTTGAGAAGAATTTAGGTACTCTGTCCTCCCGTGTCCCGTTTACTGACTGAGAGTCTAATCTTTCTTTGTCCAGTTTAAGTCTCTTAGTGTTTTTGGGTATTCGTCTTGGGAGGTGTCCTTGATCACGGTCCCAACCTTTTGGGTTTGATTTTGACTATTTGACGTCCTCTCCGACACACCGGTGTAGCCTCAGTTTTCGAGGTCCCTCAAACCAGTGACCCCCGTGGACGTCTAAACACTCAAATTAGACATCCTGGATTTGATCGAAGAGTGTGATTTATAGTCTCTTTTTAGCGAATACGAAGACCGTCTGCCTCCCCTTTTCCTTGTTAAAACTTTGTGAAGTCTCGAAAGAAAAAAGGAGTTCGATCAGACGAGAGTCAAGTCAAGTCAAGTCAGCGAGTCAACACAGGCTGAGAAACGCTGGGGTACTTAACGTCGTGCGGTCCGAAGGGACACATAGTGGTCGAGGGCCTCAAGTGGGTTTGAGTACAGGTAGCTCAGCCACTACGGTAGGTCGGTAGAGTAGGAGACAGTAGGGGAAAAGGAGGATGGGAGTTAGGGAGGGTTGTAGTCCCAGGAAAGGTTGCTCAGTTGAGAAACGTACTCCACCGGTTTCATAACCTCAAAGTCGAAGTCGTAGTCAGGAAGGTTTCTTGTGGGTCCTGACTAGGGGAAATCCTACCTGACTAACCTAGAAATCTCTTGGATAAAAATGGTTTCTAATTTCAGAACCCCACAAAAGTTCCGGATTGATTAGACCCCTTTCCCATTATGAGTTGAAATCGATGTCAGTATCTTCACATCTGGGGAAGGGGAGGAGGGTGTACGGGGATGGTGTAATCATAAATATCGTCAACGAAAAAGGACCATGCAATCTCGGTTAGTAGTTCTTTTACAATGTTCCGTATGATTTTCTATCTTTTCTGTTATACTTCTCTGTGCCTCTCGTTCGTAGTCTTGATCTGAGTCTAAACAGTCCCGGCAACCTTAATAGTCTGACATTTAATTTTTCTTTTGAATACTTATACGATCCCCCAGATTCCCTATTACATCCATATGTTTTCGTCTATCCGTCACCTTTGTCTCCCTACCCTTAGGATTGTTTCTTGGTTTTTTCTTTACGATCTATTGTTTTTGGTATCATTGTCTTTACTTTTACGGAAGCTACCTGTGTCGACTTCTTAGAGACTCAAATTCAAATAGAGTTATCTTTGATGGGTTTGACTTAGTGTTTCTCCTTTCTTTTAATTTTTCGTCTAATACGTTCTTGACATCCCAGTGATGTCTTCCAAATTGTATGTACACTATTCTTATCACCTTCCTCTTCTCTCTTTCCTTGCTTCTCTACGAATTCCATGATAACTGATTCTTAAAGGGGTTCAGTTACAGTCTGTTCGTTCGGTGTCTAGGTCCTCCGAACCTCTTTTGTTTCTTTCCATTTACGAGTTTTTTTAACGTGAATCCAGAGAATATGAGTTTGACGTCTTTTGGTTTGAATTTTTTTAGGACTTTCTTCGGTCTCCCACCTATCGAAGGGACCCCCGAGTACACCCTTGTTAGACGGACGTTGCATCCCATGAACCCAAATTAGAGACCCAATCTTTCTAGGGGAACCTCTTCCTTCACCGATGGGTGAGATCATAAGAACGGACCTCTTAAGGTGCCTGTCTCGGACCACCCGATGTCAGGTACCCCAGAGTTTCTCAACCTGCTCTGACTCGCTGATTACGAAAGTGAAAAGTATGTCGCCGTTTCTATTCTTAATGTAGGTTGAAGAGTATTTGATACGTTAGTCATTCTCACTTCACTATATAAATTTCACCATTCTGTTATAGGTGGATCTTAAGAATCGGAACGTCTTAATAGGAAGTTTTGACTTCTAATACTTGTCCATCTCGTGTCACCTAAAAATCCCACCACTTTTATGAGACGAAATATGATATTATTACTTAGGTACAGTAATAAACGACAACGACAATTCAGCAAGTCAGAACAGACTGAGAAACACTGAGATACCTACGTCGGGGAGTCCGAGGAGAAATTACGCTATAAGGGTTCTTATGACTTCACCCAACGGTAAAAAAGGAGAGGTCCCCTAGAAGGGGTAGGTTCCTAACTTAGGTGTAGGGGACGTAACCGTCCGTCTAAGAAATGGTGACTCGGTGATCCCTCCAGGTGTACAGTAATATCTGAACGGGTTTGGGTTTCTTCGATTTTATGGATCTCACTTAGGAGATCCATTCGATACCAAGAATCACTAATATTCCACAGTCACATCCGAGTAATTGACATTGTTTACATAGTGAAACCACTTCTTCAACTATTACCTCTGATATGTACGTACCCCGTCCTCTGTATATTCTTGACGGATACAAAAGTAGAATTAAAAAGACACTTGGATTTTAACGAGAGTCTATTAACCGAAAGTGTATGTAACACGTATAACAGTCAGGAATTATTACTCATTTTGTATCTTAAATTTTCAATTTAAATAGAAAGTATTTAATCTTTGCCTACCAAAATTAAGGGATCCAAAAACACATTACTTCGTCTAAAATGTAAGATTGGTACTCCGTATAATTAATAGACAAGTAAAGTTGTCCCTTGTAAATTATCGTTTATATTAGGAACCTCTCAAGTAAAGTTGGGAAGTGAACACTTTGATCAATATACACATATAATGACACTTAAAGAAACTCTAAAATGTAATATAAATTATGGTCGTAGGAATTCCCTATTTTATTGTCCTGACAGTGTAGACATAACACTACTTTTATTTGTGTACCCTTTATATCTTCTCTTTTTAGTCGTCTTACTTCGAATTAACACGGAGGACCTTTCTTTTCGGGTAAAATGTCCTACCAACCTGATTGAATAAAGAAGTCGAATATATAAATTTAAACACTGTTGCACATAGTACACTCTTTTGTGCCATAGTAATGACTAGTAAACCCGAGAATTATACTTATCATTCTGACTATGTCCGAGTCATCCTTTTACGGGTGATTTTTAGTTTCCCAATAACACCACCTACAGGGGACTGTGAGTTGTTAGTCTCTTCTCCGATTTTGTAGGACGGGATTGGTAGGGAGAGTAAATAATACCAAACCATAGTGCGGATCTTTCTTCAAAGTTAAATGAGGGTCAAGAGGTGGTCCAACACTTCAATGTGAATGTTAACTCTTATACAAGAGTTCAAAATGACTGCAAATGTGTGTCTTTCCTGAGTTGTACGGTCATAACCAACAGTGCCAAACTACTTATCTCCGTTTTACCGAAAATTTGGAAATGTGAGATAAAGTCCATAAGTCAACGTATTTCTTATGACCAGAATCAAGTCTTAATAAGGGTGGACTGACGGAACTTGTAGTGAGGATTAAAAAGAAGATGAAGAAACCGGGAAAAGAGAACTTGTGGGAACGATCGTGGTTCAGTAGAGAGACCGAAGAATTTTAACTTCACCAGACTCAAGAACCAGAAAGAAAAGAGGGAAATGTGAAAGTAATTAAAAGGACCGATTTATAAAAGATTTACAATTGTAGAGGGTGTAAATAGAGAAGTCTATCCAACAGAGGATCCTTGTACTCCCAGAATGTACATCGATTAAGGAATGAAAGAGATGACATTACAGTTTAACTGTATATGTAGAATTGTTTGGGTTTGAACTCAGGATTTAAAATGGAAGTTTGGTCGAGGAGGACACGAGACGGGTGTTGGTTATTTACTCTCGATTCTAAGTCGGTCTACGAATTCTTGAAACATTTGTAAAAATAAGTTGTGAAAAAAAATATGGGATATAGATTCGAGTCTCCAATTTCGTAGACGGAGGTTACGTCCTCTGGACCCAAGCTAGGGACCCAACCCTTCTAGGGGACCTCTTCCTTTACCGTTGGGTGAGGTCATAAGAACGGACCTCTTAGGGGACCTACCTCCTCGGACCATCCGATGTCAGGTACCCCAACGTTTCTCAGCCTGTGTTGACTTACTGAAGTGGAAGTGGAAGATAGAGAGTCCATTTCAATAACGGATGTAGAAGTTTCATGTAAATTTATAAGAAAGAGTTATGGGGGTGACTTTGGGAAGACCAGGTTCCGTGATTATATAAATTTTTAAAATTAACGTCCTATTGACGAAATGTTACACGACAAAAGACGGTATGTTGTTACACTTAGTAGGTATTTATATGTATATAGGGGAGGGTCGACTCGGAGGGGTTCGTTGATTATAAAAACAAACATGATAATTTTATTAGAGAATAAGAGAGAAGGAGGTGAGGTGTTTCGGTCTCTTTAGGACAATTTTGTCTTTATTATAGTAAGGAAACAAGTTTTATGAGTTTTCCGATGATTAGCGTCAATAGGTGAATACGCATTGTTTATTAAGGTTTCGTCTCTCCGAGATTTTGTGATTGTCAGTAAATGACAACGGAGAGTTCTCGAGACTCTGGTCACCCCGAGTCGACCCAATAAGACTGAACCGTAAAGAGGATACAGACGGTAGACTACCCCCGACCCCGTCTGTATAGAACTACAGAAGGAGTAAATGTCCAAACCACGGACTTGACCCTACTGTCTTTATAGACTTCTGAGTAGTCCGTGCAGAGACTGAATGAATACTCTAGAAAGGTGTTCCAGAGAGGTTATGTCGTCGGACTCCCATCAATCTAAAGGATATGCCGTCACCTGAAAGAGACCGTACCACTAGGGTTCACCTTCAACGTACGGGAAATTCTGGATACGAGTCTTCAGTGTATCGTAGTAAAGGTGGTACAGGGTGACCACTTTTAATTGCCACTCTCCATCTCGGTGGTCAGTGTATGAGACAGATACTATCAAAAAAAACAACAACAAAACAAAACAAAATGGTACATTTCAAAGAAAATAAAAACCTCTTATAACTAGTTTCCCCTAATATAGGATAAATTAGTCCTTTAACATACACTCAATCGTTATCTTTATATTATACAATTCATCCACTTACTTCTCCACACATCTCTGACGTCTCTTCAACTGTCCTATTTTCCTCTTCCTCTGTCTTCTTACAATCTAAAAACACTAGTACTCGACCTCAGAGAACCTTCGAGTGAACCTGCCAATTGACTACGATGACTGTAGGGTAAGAAGGTAGACGAGGGCTCAAGACACAGCAGTGACTGTCGAAGGGTATAGTACGTAGACATACAGACTTAAAAACGGAGTCCGCAATGAAGGTACTGTATCTGTAAACGAGTTTAATGTGTTCCGATGAATTCTACAAACGAATGGAATGTTCTTTATCGTCCCTCAAGCCCACTTCCCCTCCCATACTACTAAACTCTCTTATCGTAACTTTTTACATATTATAGTATACACTTTATCTAGTGGTCAGGTCCAAGTTACGTACTCTGTCCCACGAGTCCCGACCACGTGACCCTACTGGGTCTCCCTACCCTACCCCTCCCTCCACCTCCCCCCAAGTCCTACCCCTCGTGTTCATGTGGGTACCGACTAAGTACAGATACTATCGCAAATGAGACGTTGACACTACCGAAAAGGTAGAGGAAACATAAGGAAAGGAGTGACTATAGGAAGATTAAATGGTGGAACGACCTGGGAGGTGGACCTTACGAGAAGGAAATCTATCGGTAGGTCGACTGAGTAACGATTGGAGAAAGTATATGAACGAATTTACAGTGGAAAGGTCATTGAGGAATAAACTTATTAGTTAAATTTTAGGTGAGACGAGAGGTTTTGAGTAGACGGAAGGAACTCAATAAAGGGGTATCAGGAAACCATGAGGAATACCATAAGAGTACAATGTATTTATTATTGTCCGAGTAAAATAAGTACGAACAGAGATGGGGTAGTTTTAGACTCAAGATAGTACAGTACCTAAAAACAGAAAAAAGAAATACTTACATATCTGCTCGGATTTGTCACGGTCGTATACTGTTCAGAAGTCATTTATAAATAATTTACTTAACTCCGTCCTTACGTCACTACTGCCTACCTTGTTATTTCTCACTTACACATTTTAAATACCCGTTATAATATTTTATTTTACATAATCGAGAAACCCCAATGCAACAACGATTCAGTGAAGTCAGCACAGGCTGAGACACGCTGGGGTCTCTGCAGTCGGGTGGTCCGAGGGGGCAGGGGCCCTAAGAGGTCCGCTCTTGTGACCTCACCCCACGGTAAAGGAAGAGGTTTCGTACTTTCACTTTTCACTTTCACTTCAGCGAGTCAGCACAGGCTGCGAGTCCCTGGGGTACCTGGCGTCGGATGGTCCGAGGAGGTAGGTACCCTAAAAGATCCGTCCTCATGACCTCACCCCACGGTAACGGAAGAGGCAACCCCAATACAATCAACATGTGTTTTCACTTATTTTCGTAATTCATTTTCCCTTCTAGGACTACAATTATGACTAAAGGGAAAAGGGGGTGCTACTTACTACAAAACTTCTAGAACTACGATTATAACTTGATGTTCCCATTTCTTAGACGGACGTCACGTCCTCTGGACCCAAACTAAGGACCCAACCCTTCTAAGGGACCTCTTCCTTTACCGTTGGGTGAGGTCATAAACAGGGACCTCTTAGGACACCTGTCTCCTCGGACCGTCCGATGACAGGTACCCCAACGTTCTCAGCCTACACTGATTTGGTGGTGGTACGATTGTAATCCAAATTCAAGTAAGTTACGGTAGTATCTTCCCTCTTTTAGTGAACTCTGGAGGTTATAATTCCAAAGTTAGGGAGTGGAAGACGGACAAACTTGAGTAGGAAGTCAAACCCTTATTTGAACCCTATTACGTTTTTAAGTACTACTCCACTCCTTTTACGTTCAGTAAAAGAAGAAAGGTAACTACAGAGTCTCCTCACTTGAAGGTCCCTTCGGTGTTCCCCTCACCTTGAATTAAAAACATAAATTTTACAGACAATACCTGAAAAATTTTCATACACTAAGACTTAGTCTATTTTGTCGGACTTGAATTTGAGACATCAAAAGATCGGTATATAAACTTTTTTCAGGAATTTCAAAGAATCGGACTTTTAAAGAATGAGTAGGTCTTTTGTCTGTCATTATGAATTTAGTCCGTTATAACCCTCTGAATTTATTTTAACCTAAAATACTATTTACATAATATAAATCTTATCGTAGGTTATGTATTCGTAAATTATTAATATTCTTAGAAAAAATATAAATAAAAATTAACGTTACGTGTATGTCTTTCTTTTAACATTGAATGAAGTTTATTCGTATTTTTGATTTAAATTGTCTTATCGGGATATTCTTACTTCAAGTAATGTAACCCGTTCTCATGTAATTCATACTTAGTGTACCTTTCGTTATTGTTGTTTTGTCTACACCATTTTGTGACTGTGTCTATTTACACAAACAGAAGGACATAACTTGTGTTGAAAGGTAAACTCGTAAGTTTAGGAGAGATCTAAAGTCTTATAATTTTTTAGATCTACCTCGAAAAATCGTCAAGTCACCCATGTCAAAGGCTCGAAAGCAAACAAAAACACGAAAAAAGATACAAAAAATTTGAGAGATTATGCTTGTTTCGATCACCTCCACTACCTTAAGGTCAACTCGATAAAGTTTAGGACTTTCTACTACGACACTTTCACGACGTGAGTTGTACGGTCGTTTACACCTTTTGAGTCGTCACCGGTGTCCTGACCTTTTCCAGTCAAAAGTAAGGTTAGGGCTTCTTTCCGTTACGGTTTCTTACGAGTTTGATGGTGTGTTAACGTGAAGTGATTCTCAGCCTGTGCTGACTCACTGAAGTGAAAGTGAAAAGTGAAAGTACTTAACCTCTTCCTTTACCGTTGGGTGAAGTCACAAAAACGGACCTCTTAGGGTCCCTACCCCCTCGGACCACCCGACGGTAGATACCCCAGCGTGTCTCAGGCTGTGCTGAATTCGTTGAATCGTCGTCGTCGTCGTCGTGTGCGATCATTTCATTACGCGTTTTAAGAGGTTCGGTCCGAAGTCGTTATGCACTTGGTACTTGAAGTCTATAAGTTCGACCAAAATCTTTTCCGTCTCCTTGGTCTCTAGTTTATCGGTTGTAGACGATCTAGTACCTTTTTCGTTCTGTCAAGGTCTTTTTGTAGATAAAGACCAAATAACTGATACGATTTCGGAAACTGACACACCTAGTGTTATTTGACACCTTTTAAGACTTTCTCTGCCCTTATATTCTGGTGGACTGGACGGAGAACTCTTTGGATATACGTCCAGTCTTTCGTTGTCAATCTTGACCTGTACCTTGTTGTCTGACCAAGGTTTATCCTTTTCCTCATACAGTCCCGACATGTAACAGTGGGACGAATAAGTTGAAGATACGTCTCATATAGTACTCTTTACGACCCGACCTTCTTCGTGTTCGACCTTAGTTCTAACGGCCCTCTTTATAGTTATTGGAGTCTATACGTCTACTGTGGTGGGAATACCGTCTTTTCGCTTCTTCTTGATTTTTCGGAGAACTACTTTCACTTTCACCTCTCACTTTTTCAACCGAATTTCGAGTTGTAAGTCTTTTACTTCTAGTACCGTAGGCCAGGGTAGTGAAGTACCCTTTATCTACCCCTTTGTCACCTTTGTCACAGTCTGAAATAAAAAACCCCGAGGTTTTAGTGCCGTCTACCACTAACGTCGGTACTTTAATTTTCTGCGAATGAGGAACCTTCTTTTCAATACTGGTTGGATCTATCGTATAAGTTTTCGTCTCTGTAATGAAACGGCTGACTCCAGGCAGATCAGTTCCAATACCATAAAGGACACCAGTACATACCTACACTCTCAACCTGACACTTCTTCCGACTCGTGACTTCTTAACTATGAAAACTTGACACCACAACCTGTTCTGAGAACTCTCAGGGAACCTGACGTTCTTCTAGATTAGTCAGGTAAGACTTCCTCTAGTCGGGACCCTAAAGAAACCTTCCTTACTACGATTTCGACTTTGAGGTCTTGAAACCGGTGGAGTACGATTCTCAACTGAGTAACCTTTTCTGAGAGAACGACCCTCCCTAACTCCCGTCCTCCTCTTCCCCTGCTGGCTCCTACTCTACCGACCTACCGTAGTGACTGAGCTACCTGCACTCAGACTCGCTTAAGGCCCTCAACCACTACCTGTCCCTCCGGACCGCACGACGCTAAGTACCCCAGTGTTTCTCAACCTGTGCTGACTCACTGACTTGACTTATGTTGTCTTTATCACGGTCTCTCTTTTCTAATACATAAAGGTCAGTTTTTCGATGAATTATCACTGTACCCTTGATTTTGAGTCTCTATTAAAATTAAGTTAGTTGACAATACCTGACACACAGTTCATACACAGTCTATAGTATTGTCCGTGACCCCTATTTTACTACTCCTTTTGTGTAAAGACAGAAAGGATTCAAAGCCACCAAACAACGGATTGAAACTTCTTATTATGATAAAGGATCTCTTAAGTGTTACGTGTAGTCATCGACACTGAAGACTCTTTGGATGTTATTTATTTAGATAGACGATGGATACTGACAGAAAGTTTGAATGAACTGTTACTCTGAGAAAAAGACACATTGTAGATGTTGTTTAAACGATGGATTTTGTAAAGATAGATCAATAAGTAAAATAAGATGGGACAAATAAAGAAGAGGGGTACCCTACTAAAAATTGAATTTTTTTAAAATTAATCTGTAGATTGTCTTAAAACTTTGGGGACGGTAGACACCCTTGACTACAATCGGTCATTGCACCCTTCTTTTCTACTTTTTCCTTATATTGGTTTCAAAGAAATAAAAGTGTTTCTTTTATTACTAATACTACTAAAATATAAGGACGTTTAGAGAAATAATGTGTAATTTTCACAGTTTGACCTGACTGACCTCAGGGAAGTTCATTGGGTCATATACGAAAAGTATAAACTGAATAATCGTCCGTAACGAAATTTCTTACCCACAGAGACAGTGTCCGTGAAACTTCTGGTGTTCGTACACACGATAGGTAGGTAGAAGCGTTCCACTACACTCCATCTCCTTACTGACCGTACTCTGGTGCGTCGATGTGTCACCACCTAGACCTTGAGTTGAGATGATTACTTCGTTAAATTCATTCTATCTATGTGACTTAAGATAATTAAAGTGAAAACTTTATTAGAGTGTTTCACGATCCGATTTCTAAATATAAACATAATAGAGACTCTTTTGTTTCGTTTAAACTTCACTTTAAAGTTTTTGATTTCCTAAGTTTAATAAAAGTTCACAAAATTCTCAGGGTAAAAGTCGTGACAGTAGAAGTACGTTTGTCAATTTAACTCTAATGTTTAATAAGGGAAGTGATTCCAACTAGACTTCTCTCTAAGATGAGTCTCTGTAAACAGTCGTCAACAATATGTAATAATATTCTTTACTGAATTGCTTTGTTCGAGAAAGGTAGACATAGAGATAGTCAATGTTCTTATGTTATTTAAAAACAACCTTACGTTACGACAGGAAAGACTGTAGTCGTAGTTCTCCAGTTCCTACTTACAATTTATAAAAATAGAAGAATATATTGTGAAGTCCCTTCATTGTGACTACTCAGACGTACAACTTTTCCATAGGGTGAATACCCCCGAAGGGACTACCGAGTCACCCATTTATTAGACGGACTTTACGTCCTCTGCGTCCTCCACGTCTAAGCTGAGCACCCAGCCCTTCTGGGGGATCTCCTCCCGTACCGTTGCGTGAGGTCATAAGAACTGACCCTTTAAGGTACCTCTCTCCTCGGACCACCCGATGTCAGGTACCCCAGTGTTTTCTCAGTCTGTACTGAATCGACGATTTGGTGTTGTTTAGGGTGAAATCTCAGAAAGGGAAAAGGACTATTTGACTTAAATGGATTCATAAAAACTCTAGCTAAACGTTACTTTTGAAAATCTTGATATAGTAAGTATTAAAGAACAGAGAAAGAGTATCGTTACAATAGTGAATGTATTACGGATAGTAAACTAAACACGAATTATTAACCACTCATCGAGTCGGTATTTCTTTCCTACTTTATTACGGTAAACGTCGTTCATCCCCGAATGGTCCTCCGAGTCACCATTTCTTAGGTGGACGTTTACGTCCTCTACGTCCAAGTTAGGGACCCAGTCCTTCTAGGGGACCTCTTCCTTTGCGTTGGGGAAGGTCATAGGAGCGGACCCTTCTAGGTACCTGTCTCCTCAGACCGTCCGATAACAGGTACTTCAGTGTTTCTCAGTCTGTACTGAATCCGTGACTTGTACCTGTGTGTGTCTACGTTGATCTCTAATAGTATGATTCGCTTCATTTAGTCTTTCTCTTTCTGTTTATGGTATACGATAGTGAATATACATCTTAGATTCTATATCGTGTTTACTTGGTTAGATGTTTTATCTATGTCTGAGTTTGTATCTCTTCTTTGAACACCCATGGTTCCCCCTCGTCCCAGTCCCTCCCTTAACTTATCCTCCAGGTCATATCGTCTATGTTCGATAATGTATTCCTTACCTATTTGTTACAGGTCACAAATCATGTCACTTGATATAAATCGTACAATACTATTTGGTATTACCTTTTCTTATAATTTCTTCTTACGGTTATATATATACTGACTTAGTGTCGTCTTTAATTGTGTTGTAACATTTAGTTGACATGAAGTTATTTTTATTTAGTTTTTTAACTTCTCAATAATAAAGATACCATGTGTATTTTATATTATTATCATTTTTTTTTCACACTTTTCATCTGAAGATCTATCTTAATCGTAAGAATCAGATCGTAGGGTTAAACGTGTGACAAGTAAAAAGACAGTATAGTGGACACTTAAAATAATGAAACCACACAAGTGAACAGAACAGAGAGTCTTATATACATTAGTGTTACTAAGGAAGATTCATTTGGATGATAGAAACTGGGGACATCGAGAGATTAACGTGACGTATGTACACATGACATTTTGAATTACTTTTATTTATTCCGTATAAACAAGGAAAAAAAATTTCCATCGTAGGTTTTTTCCTCTGATCAGTTAATTTTACGTACTACAAATTTACTATATTCTTGTGCCAGTCGAACCCGAAGGAGTGTCACGTCGTTGAAACGTCATAGATGAACAGTATACTGTCGACCAAATGGGGTCTCGTTCGTAAGGTTTGTTCTCCTTTACCTTCGACTATGCGAGAACCTTAACCGTGTCACAGTGAAGATGATATCAAAGACTGAGTTGTCAGTGTCCCGTTTGGGTCCAAGTTCCTCTCTCCTCTATTTGAGGTGGAAAGTTACGTCTCTCACTCTTTCTTCGAGGACGGTAGTAATCAAAGGGTGTCTGTTAAATTGGACATGGGAGTGATTACTTTAAGAGGGTCAAACTGAACTGTTAATTACTTTTTACAAATTTTCCTTTTCGTTTGTTTTGTGACGTGTCATCAGTATTAATGTATAAGTAAACGTAAGAACAAGAACTAGTGATGTATATATTCTTTGTTAGATAGTTCCTTTATTTGGTGTAGACATTAACAAAAGACTCTACTCTTAGTTACTCAAATGTGAATCAGTGTTTTGTTTAAGTGACGAAAAAGAACGTCTATTAATTTGTAGTTAAACACCTCTCTTTTAACGTCTGTTTCCTAAGACTCGTCGTAGGTACTGAGTAATAATTATTTTTTCAACTCTGTCCTGGACGTTGACCAAACACTACTATCTTTCATCTACCGATGAGGAGGAGTATTTTGAGATTCTAATGGAACGATTCGTAAATAAAGTCCCAGACCCTTTCTTACAAGAATATTGTATCCAGACATACATCTCGTCTTATTTACGGAACTTATGAGTAACTTTCCTCCCTATTTATGTCTTTTTAGATACAGTTTACTTAGATAAGAATTGAGATTTTATACAATAGTAGAAAAAGTGAGAAATGTTTTATCTTGAGTATCAAGTCACAACGAAAGACTTACAGTTTTCACCACCCCTTATTTAGTACATTGTCTTTTTAGAATTCTCTGGTAGATTCAACAAAACCGAAAACCCACCTATTCAACTCTTCTCTCCGTATTATCCTCTCCACGAATGAAAATGACCTTAGTGCCCTATTTACGATTGACTATTATCCACTCAATTTATTCTCCAGGAAGTGATACTTTACAATGAGATTGAAATTTTTTCTTTAAATATTTTTTTTATCTGAATGTCCATATCTTTTGTCTACACCGACGATTTCCCCACCCTCACATCCCCTCCCTTCCTAATTGTCAAAGTAATCATCTACGTTTGATTATATATATCCTACCTACCTGTTGTCCCAGGACGCCACATCGTATCCTTCGATATAAGATACGGGACGCTATACTTTTCTTATATATATACGTATTGACTCAGTAAAAAGATATCTCGTCTTTAATTTGTGTTGTGACATTTAGTTAATATGAAGTTATTTTAAATTTTTTTTCTTCAAATATCTTGAGTGTCAGGATGACGTGAACACTTTTTATTCATAAAACTTTATAAGTGGTCTTATTATACAACCTTTGTCTACCTTTATTTGGTGGTTAAAAACTTATGATGTAACGAAATACATCAATACTTCCGTATCTTTCTAACAAGTCATTTTAATACAACTACGTCTTTAAACGAAATATCTAGTTTGAAGATAGTTATTCTTTTTCCTGTCCTGTCAGACGTTAAACGAATACTTGAGGTGATTTTGTTTGACTACTCCACATGTACTTAATGACCCCTAGTTTGAAAACACACCTAAAAGTACTTTGTGTTTTATCGTAATCACTTAAAATGTCTTGGTTCGTACTTCTGTCTTCTCTGTAGACTCCCTTGGTCATATAAATGAATAAGAAGATGACAAATCGGATACTCACCTGAGAGTTGTGGTCTTTTGTAAGACAGATGTGCTTTTAACGGTTATTAAAACCGACGTATACATACCTATAAATGTATAAGTATATGATTGATACGTGAACATGGATGAGTGTAAGACATTTAAAATATAAGAAATAAGACGACGAGGACGATTCAGTGAAGTCAGCACAGGTTGAGACACACTGGGGTATCTGCCGTCGGGTGGTCCGAGGGGGCAGGGACCCTAAGAGGTCCGTTCTTGTGACCTCACCCCACGGTAAAGGAAGAGGTTACGTACTTTCACTTTTCACTTTCACGTCAGGGAGCAACACAGGCTGAGAATCGTTGGGGTACTTAACTCCAATTTCGTAGACGGACCTTACGACCTCTGGACTCAAGCTAGGGACCCAGCCCTTCTAGGGGACCTCTTCCTTTACCATTGGGTGAGGTCATGAGAACGGACCTCTTAGGGTACCTCCCTCCTCGGACCACCCGATGTCAGGTACCCCAACGTTTCTCAGTCTGTGCTGACTTGCTGAAGTGAATCCGAGGGGGTAGGTACCCTAAAGGTCCGTTCTCATGACCGCACTCCACGGTGACGGAAGAGACGTGATGAGGTAGTATAATAGGTGATTGAAACCACTGAGAACGAAGTAAGTAAATAATTACAGAGAGTATGGGTAGTGAGAGGACAGAAAAGACAAAAAGACCAGGTATAGGATATCGAGGAACTTACCTCAACAAGCCTCTGACAGAGGGAAAACCTTGGGGTATGTGTCTCTGACCACCAGAGAATGCCTTATATGAGGTGCTTATGTAATCAGTAAGGAAAGGAGGATCAAAATATGTTTGATCTTAGACCTGAATCGAACCGAAATGTTGTTTTGTCCCTAGAGACTAGTTCTTTAAGAAGGGAGTAAAACAGAAAGTAAAATCCTTCGGGACAAACGGTACATACCTATATTACCAAAAGATTTCTTAGAAATGATACATGATAAAACAAGAGTTCAAAGTAAGTAGAGGAGGAAAGAAAACAATAATAGGTATCCTTAAATTCCGACAGATTTGATGGGACTAGAAGGGGACACTACTTCCTGGGAGGATGGTTGTAGACTTAAGACGTGTCATAGATAATCTCACATAATGATTTATTTCGGAGTTACTAATAAACGTTGAAATACGACACCAACTGAACGGTATTTCTTGTTAATAAAGGATCACTGTACATAACGAGGGTCTCGTTCTCCATTCTTAATGTAAAATCGTTGGTGCCTGGATTTGTGTTTACCATTTGTTCAAGTAGTCTACGACTTGTAGTTTTCACTTACGGTAAATCAGTGTCAAAATGAAAAAGTCGATTGGGTCCAAAATCCTAGGTTTCCGTCAACATTGTGATATAACGTCTAAACTGAGACACGTGCTACTGGTTGTCTTTCGTTACGGTATCGACAAGTCAAATTGTCATAGTAGAGACTACCGTCAATTGTATTTTTCACTTAATCGAAAAATTCTCTGTTGTAGGTCCCGTAGACTAAAAGTTATATATAAAAAAGAGAAATTTGGGATTCCAACGAGTTAAAAATTTTTTATTTTTTTACTGTATAATTGAAACAAAGATTACTCTTGTCTTCTGTGATTCTTCAGAGTAGTTATGTGAATTTCCTTTTAAAGTGGAAACGATGTAAAAAAAAAAATGGTGTGACCGAGTAGAAAATCATTTCAAATTTTATCGAATTGTTTCTTATTGTAAAAGAAATCAATAAACTTGTATGTAAAAGTCCTCACTTTTTAATATTAATGTGGTAAGGTTTACTTAAAAGGTTCATTCAATATCTACGATTACATTTCCATTACTAATAAACCCATTTTTATTCACTTATTTATTTTTAATTGTAACATTTAAGTCACCTTTTTTTTTTCTTATTATCTTTGGACGTGAATTTAAAGTGGACTATCACCTAATACATTGTGGATACCCATGTGTCGACATGTCTTCGTTTGTTTTGGGTTGTTAAGTATAATCCATACACACACACAAAACAAGTTAGTGAATCAGAATAGTCTGAGAAACACTGCGGTACCTGACGTCGTAAGGTCCGAAGGGACAGGAAGTGATAGGGGACCTCAAACGAGTTTAAGAACAGGTGACTCCGTCTGAGTCCTAGATTAATTATACGAAAGTCCCTTGACTTCTATTATAAGGGAATAAATTATCTCAATTTAATTGAAGAAATGTACTATGCAATTTTTAAGAGAAAGATCATGAGTCTAAAATTACTTTACGTCTAGTGACGATTAGAAGTACAATTTATTGTAGACCCTAACAAGAAATCGACTCATTTAACCCAATTTTATAACGTAAAAATAAGGATCGAATTATCGAATTTCTTCAAAATTTGTAAATTAATAATTGTTACTGTACTTTCTTAACCTCACTAATGAATCTACCTAAATTTTCAAGAGATTCAGTTCAAGTATAACTCGTATTTGATCCAGATTGATCGGGAGGGGTTTAAATCGGTCACAAACTGAAACGAACTTTCTTTGACACCATTGTGTCGTATGTAATTTACATCGTAATAAACTCCTTTAGTAAGTGTATCATTATATTCAAAACATCCTTTTTATAGTTGACTAGCCGCAGTCCCAATTATTTAAGTGAAAATTTTTCATTGTCTAGATCGGATTACTAAGTAAGGAAGTTGTTTATGAACGATATATGGACAGGATACCTCAAGTGACAAAATCCGTGACCCTTCTCTCGTGATTTGACCAAGAGTTTTACGAATACAAGATGGTCTTCGTTTCTGTGTACGTGTTTATGTCTAAAAAATTTTTCTGTTTACTAATAAATTTTTATTTACTTAATTATTACTCACTACAACTCGTAGAAAAGTACACAAACAATCGGTAGGCATACAGAAGAAACCTCTTTACAGATGAATCAAGAAACCGGGTAAAAAACTAACCCAGCAAATAAAAAGACCTTAACTCGACGTCTTCAACGAACATATAAAAACTCTAATCAACAAACAGTCAACAAAGTCAACGATAATAAAAGAGGGTAAGTCTTCCGACAGAAAAGTGGAACGAATATAAAAGGAAACAACATGTCTTCGAAAATTAAAATTAATCTAGGGTAAACAAATAAAAACGAAAATAAAGGTCTTAAGACCCTCCACCTAGTATCTCCTAGGACGACACTAAATACAGACTCTCACAAAACGGATACAAGAGGAGATCCTCAAAATATCAAAGACTAGAATGTAAATCTAGAAATTAGGTAAAACTCAAATAAAAACACATGCCACAATCTTTCACTAGATCAAAGTAAGAAAATGTTCACCAACTGGTCAAAAGGGTCGTGGTGAACAATTTCTCTAACAGAAATGAGGTAACATATAAGAACGGAGGAAACAG
>SJYO01050590.1:20560059-20652808 GCA_006410555.1 Capra ibex | reverse complement strand
TCTGAAAACCTGAGTCTCCCTCTCCCTCTCCCACCCTACTAAACCCTCTTACCCTTAATATTGTACATATGACAGTACATTCTTAACTTAGCGGTCAGGTACAGACTGCATCCCACGTCGAACGAACCCCGACCACGTACCCCTACTGGGTCTCTCTACAACACCCCTCCCTCCACCCTCCCCCCAAGTACAAACCCTTGCGTACATTCTTAATTTCTATTTTATTTTATTTTATTTTATTTTACTGGACTTTTTTTTATTTTTTATTTACTTAATTTTCTCAATATATGACTAACCACCACCTCCGCTACATACGACCATTTACAAATCATTGGTCGAGAGTTTTTTGTCTTTAGTCTGTGTCGATCATAAACGACAAAAGCCACCCTATTTAATAGGGTTTGTACTAAAGTTCGATGTTCCATTGTGAGAACTCATAGTTCAACCTTTCTCTACGCATAGTGGTCAGGATCACTTGACAGGACCCTTTCGGGTCGTATTACACTACTTCGATGAAGTCTGAGTTATCGGGAGAGAGTCTTTCACTGTAAATTTCGAAAAAAAAAAAAAATTACGAGACTTTTGTAACAGAAAAAAAGGGGAAATAAAAATAAAGTTTAAAAGATTAACCTCCCATTAACGAAATGTTATAATGTAACGAAACTGATTTGTCTTATTTTCTGTACACAACTCGATGTCCTCGAAGTAAGGTTCGTTTCTTTTGTCGATCACAGTTCAGGGTTTCGGTCAGGTTCGAGGTTCCCTACCATCTTGTTTTTCTTCCGGTTACTCAGACCTGACATTCCTCGTTTCCTCTCTATGTCGGTTTCGGAAATACAACTCGGAGTATTACATCCCATTCTTTACGTCAACATTTCATAAACCTTTTAGAGGTAGTATAACAGGACTAATTGTGAGAACACGAGAGTGCGATATGACAGATGTCAATGTCAGTCTTTCTCCCTTCCCCTCTGGAACCGACAAACTACTGTCTTCCTTATACTCTTTTACAAACCCTTAATCCGACTTATTTTCAAACTGTAAATATTGATAGTGGTATTATAAGGATTAACACGACAGGGTGTATTGGGTTTTAAACAAAGTCCGTTTTAAATAACAAAGACGAAAATAAAAAATATCGTTTCAGGATGACAGAAAGTACAATAGTGATGACAGTAAAGATTTTTCACTAAACTAGTATAGTTTTACTGTATTAGATTTTACTGAAGGACTCTCGAACTGGATTCTCTAATGTGTATTTTGTTTACAAAAAATTTAACACCGATACCATCGAGTATTGTCGTCCGTAATCTACGATACCTGTATTACAGACCGTTTATTTTACAATACCTAAGGTTCCCTTGACATCAATAAAGATTGAGATAAGTTTTGACAAGACATTGAGATCTATCTTAAAGGGACCCGATATCTTTTCGTGTCTACCATAATTACAAATAATCTGGGTGTTTCCGACGAAAATTTTTTACATAGACTTTGTGTGACTTCAAAACGGTTAACTCGGTCTTCTCCTTCCAGTCTTTGTTGTTACGTTCATCTGAACGTAACACCCACCCTCTTTTATTTTTGTAAAGATAATTGTTTCAGATTCCCACTTTCAAACAATTGTTTTGTCCTTTGTAATTAAATAACGTCCGATTTACTAGTTGAGTCAATGTATAACACAAATACTTAAGTTACCTGACTACGTCTCAAACAGTCTAACTTTCATCTTATCGTTCCACGATGTGGAAAGGAACTCAAATATCAGATCGCCTCTTTTGGGTATTTATTTGTTTATTCCTTTGTTTTTAGGGTCGTTTACTCCAGTCAAGAGTCATCTTCACACTGTCATACACTGTCTTCGTGTCTCCTCCTCTTTGTTGACTCCAAACTCTTTCTGGTGGCGTTTTCCTCTAGTTGGTAAGTGACTTTATGCTTATCCTTAAACGGTGATTCTCACACCTTCTTCCTCAGGGTGTATTTGGGCACTCTCAAAGTCCTACCAGTTCTATCTTTGATGAACACTCTTATTTCTCCTTACTACAAATGCCTCAAATTTTTATTAAACCTAAACGTGACATACGGAGCAATTCTCAGACTCAAAATAGAGAGAACCGAAACTCCTAATTCGTCTTCGGAAAAGAAAAATTGTTGTCAAAGGAAGTTTTCTCGGATTCAACTTGTCAAAATTTTATCACATCGAAAATTTTTTATTTGCTCGTGTTGTGTTAGAGTCATACTTCTCAGAGTATATCGACACATTGGTTTATTGTGACGGGTTTGGTCTTTTAATTGTGACCGTGTTATGACCATCGATCTGATGTCTGCACTGTGTCTCTAGTAGTCGAAAACGGTCGGGATAGAGTAGAGAGTCACATGTTACGATGTCTTACGATAGTCTATATGTCTGTTGACAGTGACGTTAGTCCTATGTTTTGACAAAGTAGTGGTATTTCTTTGAGGGAGTACAATAAGGAATTATCAGTGTGAGAGGTAGTATTGGGAATCACTAGTGACTAAACAGGAGGTAGTAGTGTTGAACAGTGAAAGTCTGAAAAGATATTTACCTTAGTATATCATTCGTTAGAAAACACTAACCGGAGAATAGGTGAATAGTATACCAGAACTCCATATTGGTTCGACACACAGAGGTATCGAGGAAAAAATAACGATTGTTCATAAGACAACATGACTACATGGTACCACACAAATAGGTAAATTAATAATTTCCTTTTAACCTGACACGATCAAATTCCGTCGATACTTATAGACACATGTCCAAAAATATAAATGTGCACTTGTATTGAAAATTAAAGAAACTCTATTTATGGGTTCTTACACTAACGACGGAGTATACCATTCACATATCAATTGAAATATTTTCTGATGATAAGAAAGTCTTACCTCTGTGACTAAATATAAAGGTCGTCGTTCCATCTCTTCTAGAGTGACAGGAAGTAGGAACGGTCGTGAACAATAACAGCTAAACAAGAGGATAAGATTATTTACATCTCATCAATACAATACAATGGGTGTTCTACCGCCTCACCGTCCTACACGTGAGTAGAAGAGGACACTCTTGAGGCTTTGACGTTCATTGGTTACTTGGTAGCTGTCCTGTTGCGACCTAGGGTGGTTTTTTTCTATGCGGTGTAGGTTCCCGTTTCCTCTTCGGGGTTGTTCTGTCATCGTCCCCACTTTAGTGCAAATCTTAATTTCGGGTATTAGCGGTCTCTACGAGTCTCCCGAGTATGTTTTGGAACACTCGTGGTCCTGGGTCCTCTTTCCTCGTTACTGGGGTGTTCTCTGACTCGGTCTGAACGGACACTCGTAGGTCTACGGAGGCCGTCTGCGTACCCAACCGTCACTGTAGGGCACCCCAGTCCCCGTAACTTATGTTGTCAGGACCGTATTCAAGAAAACTTGCTCCAGTGGTAATAGGGATGGTATCAAACCGGAGTCCGGTTTTATGTCTCTCCCTTGTGTGGGGATTGGTACTTTTCTTTCAATTTCTAAATGACTCGTGTCGGGGCGGATAGTCTCGTTCTGGGTCTAAGGGGGTGTCGATCAGGGAGAGTAGTCCTTTGAAGGTGTTCGGAGAATAGGAATAGGTAGTCTCCCGTCTGTCTTACATTTGGTGTTAAAGCCTTTTGATTGGTTTGACTAGTGGACCTAGTGTCGGAACAGATTGAGTTACTTTGATACTCCGTACGGTGCATCCCGGTGGGTTCTTCCTATCCAGTAACACCTCTCAAGACTGTCTTACACCAGGTGACCTCTTCCCTTACCTTTTGGTGAAGTCATAAGAACGGAACTCTTGGGGTACTTGTCATACTTTTCCGTTTTTCTATCCTGTGACTTTTTACTTGAGGGGTCCAAACATCCACGGGTAATACGATGACCTCTTCTCACCTTTATATCGAAGTCTTTCTTACTTCTCCGACTCGGTTTTACTTTTGTTACGAGTCAACACCAACACTGTCCACTACCTTCATTTCAGGTTACGACATATCTTGTTATAACGTATCCTTGTACCTTACAATCCGGGTACTTAGTTCCATTTAACCTTCGTCAGTTTGTCCTCTACCGTTCTCCCTTGTAGTAGTAAAAATCGGTAGCCACTTGACTTTAAGTGGTCTTACCCGTTTAAATTAAGTCTACTGGTAAAAAAGATGATGACTCCCTTTCTTAGGGAATCTTTTACCCCCTATCAGTTGTTTTCTCGGGTTTTACGTCACGAACCCACGTTAGAGTTTTTGCTGTGTTACTAGAGACAAGTAAAGGTTCCGTTTGTTAAGTCATAGTGTCATTAGGTCCAGATAAGGGGTTGGTGATTACGGTTTCTTCGACTTACCAAGATACTTCTGGATGTTCTAGAAGATCTTGATTGTGGTCTTTTCTCTAGAGTAAAAGTAGTATCCCCTGACCTACTGCTTTCATCCTTCAGTTCTCTTCATTATGAACCTCATTGTGTCATACCGGAACCTCATGTTTTGCTTCGTCCTTTTCCGATTATCGCAAAAGGGTTCTCTTGTGTGACCAATATCGTTTATGGGAGAAGGTTCTTGTGTTCTCTACTGAGATGTATACCTGTAGTGGTCTACCAGTTGTGGTTTTAGTCTGACTAATATAAGAAACGTTGGTTTCTACCTCTTCGAGATATGTCAGTCGTTTTTGTTCTGGTCCTCGACTGACACCGAGTCTAGTACTTGAGGAATAACGTTTTAAGTCTGAATTTAACCTCTTTCATCCCTTTTGGTGATCTAGTAAGTCCATCGACCAAAATCTTTTCCGTCTCCTTGGTCTCTAGTTTACCGGTTGTAGGCGACCTAGTAGCTTTTTCGTTCTCTCAAGGTCTTTTTGTAGATAAAGATGAAATAACTGATACGGTTTCGGAAACTGACACACCTAGTGTTATTTGACACCTTTTAAGACTTTCTCTACCCTTATGGTCTGGTGGATTGGACTGAGAACTTTTTAGACATACATCCAGTCCTTCGTTGTCTATCTTGACCTGTACCTTGTTGTCTGACCAAGGTTTATCCTTTTCCTCATGCAGTTCCCACATATAACAGTGGGACGAATAAATTGAATATACGTCTTATGTAGTACTCTTTGTAACCTGACCTTCTTTGTGTTCGACCTTAGTTCTAACGGCCCTCTTTATAGTTAGTGGAGTCTATACGTCTACTGTGGTGGCAATACCGTCTTTCACTTCTCCTTGATTTTTCGGAGAACTACTTTCACTTTCTCCTCTCGCTTTTTCAACCGAATTTCGAGTTGTAAGTCTTTTACCTCTAGTACCGTAGGCCAGAGTAGTGAAGTACCCTTTATCTACCCCTTTGTCATCTTTGTCACGGTCTGAAATAAAAAACCCCCGAGGTTTTAGTGACGTCTACCACTGACGTCGGTACTTTAATTTTCTGTGAATGAGGAACTTTCTTTTCAATACTGGTTGGATCTATCGTATAAGTTTTCGTCTCTGTAATGAAACGACTGATTCCAGGCAGATCAGTTCCGATACCAAAAAGGACACCAGTACATACCCACACTCTCAACCTGACACTTCTTCCGACTCGCGGCTTCTTAACTACGAAAACTTGACACCACAACCTCTTCTGAGAACTCTCAGGGAACCTGAAGTTCCTCTAGGTTGGTCAGGTAAGACTACCTCTAGTCGGGACCCTAAAGAAACCTCCCTTACTACGACTTCGACTTCGAGGTCATGAAACCGGTAGAGTACGTTTCTCAACTGAGTAACCTTTTCTGAGACTACGACCGTCCCTAACCTCCGTCCTCCTCTTCCCCTGCTGGCTCCTACTCTACCGACCTACCGTAGTACTTGAGCTACCTGCACTCAGACTCACTTGAGGTTCTCTACCACTACCTGTCCCTCTGGACCGCACGACGCTCAGTACCCCAGCGTTTCTCAGCCTGTACTGACTCACTGACTTGACTTGACTTGACTTCTGACATGTCACCTTCACTGTTTCTCTAAGTTCCCTAGTACAGACTATCTGTCTTATGGACATCTTCTTCATACCGGTCCCCAAGTATTGTAACATATCCTCCACCACTAGTTTTAGTAGGGGTTCTTTTTCTTTACGTTTCTCCATTTTACCAAATTACTACTCCGGAATGTTTATAGACTCTTTTCTCATCGTCACTTTCCGTTTCCTCTTTTCCTTTCTATATGGGTAGACTTACGTCTCAAGGTTTCTTATCGTTCCTCTCTATTCTTTCAGAAGGAGTCACTAGTTACGTTTCTTTATTTCCTTTTGTTATCTTACCTTCTCGGTTCTCGAGAAGGTCTTTTAATCTCTGTGGTTCCCTTGTAAAGTACGTTTCTACCCGAGTTATTTCCTGTCTTTGTAATACCTGGCTTGTCTTCGTCTTATCTAATTCTACTCCACCGTTCTTATACGTCTTCTTAATATGTTTTTTCTAGAAGTGCTGGGTCTCTTGGTGCTACCACACTAGTGAGTGGATCTCGGTCTGTAGGACCTCACACTTCAGTTCACCCGGACGCTTCGTAGGGATACTTGTTTTGATCACCTCCACTACCTTAAGGTCGACTCGATAAAGTTTAGGACTTTCTACTACGACACTTTCACGACGTGAGTTATACGGTCGTTTAAACCTTTTGAGTCGTCACCGGTGTCCTGACTTTTCCAGTCAAAAGTAAGGTCAGGGTTTCTTTCCGTTACAGTTTCTTACGAGTTTGATGACGTGTTAACGTGAGTGGAGTGTACGATCGTCAGTACGAATTTTAAGAGGTTCGATCCGAAGTTGTTATACACTTGACTCTTGAAGGACTATAAGTTCTACCTAAATCTTTTCCGTCTCCTTGGTCTCTAGTTCAACGGTTGTAGGCGACCTAGTATCTTTTTCGTTGTCTTAAGGTCTTTTAGTAGATGAAGACGAAGTAACTGATACGATTTGGAAACTGATACACCCAGTGTTGTTTGACCTTTTAAGAAGTTCTCTACCCTTATGGTCTAGTGGAATGGACGGAGGACTCTTTAGACATACGTCCAGTTCTTCGTTGTCAATCTGACCCTGTATCTTGTTATCTGACAAATATTTAACCCTTTTCTCATGTAGATTGGACATATAACAGTGGAAGTAATAAATTGAATATACGTCTCATGTAATACACTTTACGACCAGACCTACTTCATTTTCGACCTTAGTTCTAACGGCCTCTTTATAGTTATTGGAGTCCATACGTCTACAGTGGTGAGAATACCGTCTTTCGCTTAATCTCGGAGAACTACTTCCACTTTCTCCTTTCACTTTTTCGACCGAATTTTGAGTTGCAAGTTTTTTGATTCTAATACCGCAGACCAGGGTAGTGAAGTAACGTTTTTAGACCTCTTTTTTACATTTGTCACTGTCTGGAATAAAATAACCCGAGTTTTTAGTAACGTCTACCACTGACGTCGGTACTTTAATTTGCTGTCAACGAGAAACCTTCTTTTCGATACTGGTTGGATCTGTCGTGTAATTTTTCGTATCTGTAATGACTGTTTCCGGGTAGATCAGTTTCGATACCAAAATGGTCATCAGTGCATTCCTACAATTCTCAACCTCATATTTCTTTCGACTCGCGACTTTTTAACTACGAAAACTTGACACCACAACTTCTTCTGAGAACTCTCAGGGAACCTGTCGTTCCTCTAGTTTGATCAGTTAGTATTTCTTTTAATTATAAGTGACCTTCCTGAAGAAGGACTTATAAGTGACCTTCCTGACTACGACTTCGAGATTATGAAACCGGTAGACTAAGTTTCTTGACTGAGTAACCTTTTCTGGGACTACGACCCTTTCTGACTTCCGTCCTTCTCTTTCCCCACTGACTCCCACTCTACCAACCTACGTAGTGACTAAACTACCTGTACAAATTTGTTCGACAAACTCAACCATTACCTGTCCCTTCGGACCGTGTGACGTCATATACCCCAGTGTTTCTCATCCTGTAGTGGCTTACTGACTTGACTTGACTACAATGACATCAAATTAAACGTAAAGGGATTACCGATTGCTAACACGTAGCCTTTGGAAATTCGTATCCTTTTACTACAGTTGTATATTACCGATTCATTAAACCCCTTGATAGGCCTCCTATCTTACTTTAAAGGTCCCTACCTACCGATTCCCTTTTGACTCTTATCGCCTACCCTCTGTTCCACCCATAAGTCTACTACAGGTCATACTCTGTTTCAAATGGATTTTATTTCGTCACTGTTTCCCGTCCTTTCCCTTTCTAGACTAAACTCTTCGTAATCTTTCATCTTAGTTTTCCTAAATACTCTTACTTATTTCTTTCGTCAGTTACTATTAAGATTCTAAAATTTAATATTTATCACTTATCTATAATTTATTTGTATGAATTTTATTACCTTTCTTGTCAAACCTCCCTCTTTTTTTAAATCTCTAAATAAACCCCCCGGTATAATTTTAACTTAATAAATATTTCGTATGGTTTTATAGACCGATTCACTCACCATTCTTTATACTAAATTTCACTAGTGAAACATACCGGTTTTTTTGTTTCTAGACAACATAATTCACGTCATAAAAAGAGTTTTAATAAAAGTCTGACAAAAATCCTTTTGACGACCATTAATTGGAGACTAGGTATCTGATCAAGTGGGATTTTCATTCTGTTTTAGGTTTCGGTAAAATTGAAAATCTTTGATTACACTTGTTAAGAAACCTTCTTTTGACAATATACTGTTATCGACTTCCCCTTAATCTTTCGGTCATTACTAACTTCTCAAAGGGGTCTAAATATCTTCGGACCCATGAGACAGTTTTCTTACCTACTGTAAACAAAAAGATGAGTGACACATGAAGTAGTACCCGACCTCTTTAGTAATTTCCGGTGGTTATATTATATAGTTTAGAGTTTTGGATATCGGTAGTTGACAACGTAAAAACAAAAAAATAACATTCTATTACTAATATATATGTATATACGTATATATATTATATCAAGATACTTTAAGATAGTATATTATACATAATGTATGTTTTTTATTAGTGTAATGACGAAGGGGATACCGAGTCACCATTTCTTAGACGGATATTACGGTCTCTAAGTCCGAACTAGGTAACCAACCCTTCTAGGGGACCTCTTCCTTTACCGTTGGGTGAGATCATAAGAGTGGACCTCTTAGGTTACTTGTCTCCTGGGATCACCCGGTATCAGGTACCCCCCCAGAGTTTGTCAACCTGTATAGATTTACTGATCGTCGTTGTTTAGTGTTTCGTATGGAGCCATACCGTATTCGGGAGAACCTCCTCTAGCGGTAATTGGGGTGGTATCTCGGTGGTCTTGAATGTGTGCTGACCCCTTTGTCTGAGAACTTCCCGTGTTTGTTTTGGAAAACGTGTGGGCTTGGGTCCTTTTACCTCGTAACTGGTGTTCTCTGACTGGGTCTCAACCGACACTCACAGGTCCTCAGAGGTCGTCTCCGTACCCAACCGTCACCGGACCAAGTCCCAACCCCCGTTTGTAGGTCAGGGTAGTGAAGTACCGTTTATCTACCCCTTTGTTACCTTTGTCACTCTCTGAAATAAAACCCCCCGGGGTTTGAGTGACGTCTACCACTGACGTCGGTACTTTAATTTTCTGTGAACGAGGAACCTTCTTTTCGATACTGGTTGAATCTGTCGTATAATTTTTCGTCACTGTCATGAAACGGTTGTTTCCAGGTAGATTCAGTTTCGATACCAAAAAGGTCATCAGGACATACCTACACTCTCAACCTGATATTTCTTTCGACTTACGGTTTCTTTACTACGAAATCTTGACACCACAACCTCTTCTGAGAACTCTCAGGGAACCTGACATCCTTCTAGGTTGGTCAGTTAGGATTTCCTTTAGTCAGGACTTATAAGTAACCTTTCTGACTATGACTTCGAGGTTATGAAACCGGTGGACTACACTTGTTGACTAAGTGACCTTCTCTGGGACCACGACCCTTTCTAACTTTAACCCTCCTCTTCCCTTGTTTTCTCCTACTCTACCAACCTACTGTAGTGACTGACCTACCTGTACTCGAACTCGTTCGAGGCCCTCAACCACTACCTGTCCCTTCGGACCACACGACGTCAGGTACCCCAGTGTTTCTCAGCCTGTACTGATTCACTGACTTGACTTGAATTAACTTTGTCATCTATTCGGTACTTCATTTTACAAATTGCATAGTAAAATAGACTAAGAGGATTGTTGGGAGAGAACCCCGAACCATCCTTTTCATTATAGGGGTAAAATTTTTAATTCTTTTAGGACATTTGGTACTTCTTACATGTACTGTAACCCATACCTTCTGTAAAAAAGAAGGTTATCAAATTGAAGGAAAAAAGATATTATCGGACTCTTTACGTTAGAAGGGAGTCTCGATATACTAGAACCATTCAGAAGAACTTAGTGTTTGTGAACTAATTTCCCGTTTACGTTAGGTATAAATACAACAATATTTTTTTCTACTTTTAGATATTTCATGACACTAGTATAAATCTTTTTAAAGTTAGTTTGACAAGACGGTTACGGATTTATACGACTATCACGTTTCTTTGTCTACAGACCAAAATAAGCTGACGGTCACTATATCCTTTTCTTTTAATAATTATTCGTATTTACAATGACTTTAGTTTTCTGTACCTTATAAGTATATTTACTTATATGAAACGGTGAAGGTTTCTTTTGAGTTTTTTTATTATACTTTTTATTAATATATTACTTCTTTCTATAATTCGTAGTCACTATTTAATTTTTTGAATAACCGTTTCATTCCCACCCTTTACAATATAGGTTTATTTTGTTACTTGTGTATGTTTTTTTCCTCTTTAATTACTTTAGATAGTTTCTATAATTGAGAGCTCTTTAAGAAAAAAATTTTTTTTTAGTATTATATATTTTATTCTTTGTTACTGGTGGTTTTTATCTTATACTTTATTATTTATTTCCGACACCATTTCATTTCTTAAGGGTTCTTTTCATGGTTACTATGAACGTTTTCCCTATGAAGTACACTGTCTCTTTTTGATGAGACAATATGTCGTACATACAATCCTACCGTTTAAATTTTAACTGAATTGATACCAAATAAGTACGTTTTCTTTGACTATCTAAAGTCTTTGTCTTACTAAGTTGAACACCAATTATTTACATAGTTTTCTTCGTCCTGTAAGATAACCACACCCTTCGTGTTGATTCCTTTACCCCTCCGGTTGATAAGACTGACTTATCTTCAGGGTCGAGAGATTTTGACGGGGATCGTGGTAAGTCTTCACCATAAGGTTGTTTTACGTTTCACAAAAATCCATATAACTGGTTCACAAATAAAAAAACTCTCGTAAAAAATTTCTGGTGTTTGTTCTCCTTTACTTTGTTCATGATTCCTAACTTTTACATAAGAAGGGATTTTGGAACATTCTATCATGGTGACAACAATTAAACATTTAAGAAGTCAGTGTGGGGTCAAACATCTCCAATTTGTCTATTCTTGACAAGTATATTCCTCGACGTTTGTTCGTTTCTTTCTTCTTTGACGTGTATCGTGGGAAATTACTTTTACGTTTTGAAACTCCTCGGGGACGACAATTTTTTTTGTTGTTGATCCTTTAAGTTATTACCATTTTAAAACTTAGCTTGACATCAAATAGTCATCTTACGTTTTCATACGTTACATCGATAGTCTGAAATATAGTCGTACTTGATATAGTCATACAAGTCAGCGAGTCAGTACAGACTGAGAAGCGTTGGGGTATTTGACATCGGGTGGTCCGAGGAGACAGGTGCCCTTATGACCTCACCTAAAAAGTCCGTGTAAACTCACTCACTTATAATTTACTTATAATTTAGTGTAAGTAAAAAAGGAGGTCACGTGTTTCAAAATTTAGCTTCACAAATAAGTCCTTTATACATAGATATAAGTTTACTGATAAATTGTTTACGGGAATTTTATGACCTCAAAATCCACTATTACTGTTGTATATCTGTCCAGTCAATCTTTAGCTGTTTTACTAAGCTTATGATATCTTCAGGATATAAGTAAGTAAATTGTTTCTGTAACTTACACATTTGTGTCACAGGTGACTTTTATTCAGTTCAACTACTTATATGTTGATAAACCCGTTTTTTCGGTGTATACGAAGGAAAGTACTAAATGACTTCTTTTGATGTTTCTTCAAGCTTTTTCAGTATTTTGACTAAGTAATTTCGACTATACTTGTATATGTGTGGTTATTCATCCCTTGTCAACGACGAAGGGAACTAATGACTGTGAGACCCTTATTCCGTTAATTTTGTTACTTTACCAAATATCAGACAATCTGTCTCTCCTCTTTTTGTCGTCTTACGATCCCTTCCATCGATACCCTGTTACCGTTCAGGTTCTGGTAGACTTCTCGTGATGAAAACAGAAAAGATTTTTAATTTTATAATTGTAAGGTGACATAACAACAAGGATAGTGAACTCGATTATATATCTTCATAAAATTTAACCTTTGGTCAATACATATATATTTTATATCCATAATAAAAAGTATATCTAAATCTGAATTCTATACTCGACAAAGAAGAAGGAGACTATATTTCGTATCGATAGTGAATTGTCAAAGTGGAAGTATGCGAATGATTCAAAATGATCGTTTTGTTACGTGATACTTTCAAAAACCGTGGTACGAACTAGGTCTCGTCTGTGAGGGATTTTATAGGTAGTGTAGATTCTAAACAAAATCTTAGGTTAACCTTAGAAGACTTTATTTCCTCGAAATTCTTACTCTTAGTCCGTACAAATGACGTTTCTTAATACTAAAGTAAAAGTTTATTTAGTCGGTTTAGATAGAAAAGTTCTCAACACAATGAATCCCTGTTTCGTATAGATTTACTTTGGTTTCTATTAGACGAGAAAAAAGTTTGGATCTCTTTAATTATTGTCTCATGACCGTGGTGTTTCTGGTACCTATTATACCTCTAATTATCTTTTTTTATACCCTGTCATCGATCCTTCTTCGGTCTTCCTACCTCTCCATTTTCCTTTCGACACGGAAGTTTCCAGTTCAGTTCATTTTGACTTTATTTTAGACCACTAAAATTAGTGATACAGGTTAATTGCATCGTTCAAGGGTCCCCTTATATATAAGTTCACCCCCTCCCCCTCCGTGTCTTGTCATAATTAGATAACTCGTAGTTAGAAAAACGGGGTTAACCCGTTTATTGTGCGTACTTATGTATCTAATCAAGAATCCCCTTTTTTATATTGACAAATTTTAGACAGGGTATAATAAGTTTAAGGAATATCTACTCATTCGTAAAATTATCTTCTGTGATCATGTTAGTGTCGACGAGAAATCCATCCTGAGACAGTTGACGTTCAGAAAAAGGGACACTGATGGAAGATAAAGCCTTATAGTAAAAAAGTGTAATGTGTTTTTGGAGTCTTATGTATGTCTCCTCTCTTTGACTTTACTTTTTCCGGTTAGATCGGTACCTTTCTTCAATTCTCAATATGAAAACCATAAATGGATCTTTAAGACGAAAGTAAAAGGTGTACACTAGTATTTAAGAAGACAAGTACAAACGAGTTCCTTCATACGAACCATTATTTAAAAGAATTTATCTAAATACAGTCTATAAGGTGTTTCTGATATTAAGAAAGTAAAATACTTTATACGTTTGAAAGACTTTTACTCAAACTAAAAATATATACTATACAAATTTTCTTTTTGTAGAGTACTTACCTTTACTAACTTAAATCCTAAATTATTTTAAGTATATACTTAAATTATTTTAAGTATATACACTTAAACCTCCGTGTATGTATGTATATTGAATGATCTTTTACTGTCTTATTTTATACATGACACTACTATTACCACCAATGGTATTTTCTAATCTTATATCTAAAATTTATCCTTCCTCGACTGAGTAACCTTTTCTGGGACTATAACCCTTTCTAATTTCCGTCCTTCTCTTACTCTGTTGTCTCCTACTCTACCAACCTACCGTAGTGCCTGAGTTACCTGTTGTCAAACTCTTTCGAGACCCTCTACCACTTCCTGTCCCTTCGGACCGGACGACGTCGGATACCCCAGTGTTTCTTAGCCTGTACTGACTCGCTGACTCATTGTTGTTTCTACATCCCCCTGTGAAAAGTTAGATATATTAAGAGTAACAAATTCGACATCGTAAATTCGTGACGAACACATTATAAAAATTTTTTCTTTATACAAACAGACGAAGAAGTAAACCTCTTAATAGATTGTGTCACGACGGATTCTATCCTCTCTCTAGTGACTGGGAAACAAGATTGTATATATGTGTGTGTATGTGTATGTGTCACATACGTATATATGTATCAGGGAAAATTCATCTTTATTGATCGCTGTATACATACCCTTGATTCGACCACATAAAACTTACAAGAATTCTAAACTGAACGTTTTATTTGTTCCTATTCGGTTATCACTTTTCTTCATTTAGGTTGTTCAGTCGTGATTTATCCCCACTTGTTCAACTCCATAAACATAAAGTAGACGTGATATTAGGAGTGTAAATTTTAAAAGAAGGAGTTGTCAAATCACATTCAATAAATGAATAACTACCTTACTACTTTACGTTTACCTCCAAAGGTCCTCCTACTTTACCGTACCCGACGTAAAAATTATCCAACAGACACACAAGTACATCAGACATTACGAAAGGAGACTACTATGTTTAAAGTCACAAAATCCTTTACAGTCTTGAGAACAGGTGAGATGGAGTGTTTGAGGTCCGAGGTAGTGGTTGGATGGGTATGCACATTTGGTAGACAAACGGTATAAAACCGACATAGGCTTGTATAAGTGTTTCTCCGGTAGACAAGGGAAGAAAATTCATAGATAAATGTCATGAAAAAGAGAATAGATGAAATGTTAAAAAAAGAAAAACGTATTGAGTTTTAAGTTAATATATCAGTGTATACTCGTACAGTAAAATGGGTCCTCCTCTTCAGAATCTACTTGAGGACCAACTAGGTTTCCCGTACCTATTATGACCGCCTGATTTTTATAGGTGGATTTTTACTCTCTATCCCTTGTGATTCTATTTTCAAAGTGTTTCGTACTTTAACTATTATCTAGACTCTAAGAGACCTCTTAAAACCCGTGTACTAAAGACTTTCCGACCGAGAAGTGGTGTATGTTCTTGTTATATACTTAAACATAGTTTCAAATAAAGACGGTAGACATTATATACGGTTAACATTGACATGTCAAATGTCCTTCGTATATGAAAGCTGACTTTTAATTCTTTTTTTTTTCCTTTCCTTTCTTTTCGTCCTTATTTACCAATCCGTGGACATTATCCGTAAACACATTAAGACTCCGTTCAAAAATCCTTTCCGGATGGTTTCCTTTAAGGATTCCAATTTATATTTCTTTGAAAATTACACTCCCCCACAAACGATTTACATCTGTGATACTATCTGTATTTTTCGTCTTTATAATTTCCATGACTTAAGAAATAAAAGAGACGAAGGGACCCTCGTGTGGTCGTCTTCTTAAGACATCTATTTACCATAAAGGTTGACACACCCTTCGAATCTCAACACTCTAATATTATCTCCGTTGTCTAAGTCTACGGTGGTAGTGGTCGAGAAAAACAAACGTATATATTTATTTTTCGGTTTTCTTTAAATGGTTTTCAGGGTATACACCTACATATACATATGTATTCTAGTCAAAGTATATGTAAATATATATATATGAAAATATTTTACGTACCATTTATACAAATATTGAAAATAGATATTTAAAGATAAAGGTTCAACATAAATACTATTTTCTGTACTTGTTCAGTTCTTTTTTACTTCACATAAATTGTTTGTAATAATTTAAATCTATCATTGTGAATATTCTTCACATTGTCTGTCTATGTACATATCACCTCTCTATCGTCCGTTTAACTTGTACCATTTATAATTATCCATCTTTTTTAATTGGGTTTTACGTTTTTTCAACAACGTAATTTTTCTGTTTATATCGTTGGTATATCAACGACACTGTTTCATATTTCTTCGGACTTAATTTTAAAGGATCCATGGGTTTCTCTCTTAAAATAATTTATACTTTTCTTTGTGTACAAAGCGTCCTTCCTTTCAAACAACGAGAAAAAAAAAAAATCATGAACAAAAACTCTATTTAAAGAATGTAACTCAATAAATATCTATTTCTTGTAAAAAAAGGGGAAGATCTTTTGAGATCTGGTCACTGAGTATTAGTCAGACGTTGTCATGTAGTGTGATTTGGTAAAATAATTGCGTTTGTCCGAGGTTTGAAGTTGGAAGCTATTTCATCGGTTAAGGTTGGTCTTTAGAGTTACGTCGATACGTGTGTGTACTTAGAACGATGTACCATTTAGACGTAGATTGTAAGACCTAGATGTCGTCGCAGAAAGAGGTAGACGGATCTCGTCTGTAGAAAAAAAGTAAGTAAAAATCTCTTTTTACTTAGAGTCACTACTCATAAAAACACCACGTTAGTTTAATACTTTTGAAACGGGAAGACAGAGGTTCGGGGGTCGTCGTGAGACATTGTTTGAGAACCAGGGGTTTCTTAGCTGGGAGGTACGAGAACAACGGCTCCGAGGAAAAGAGTCACCCACACCAGGAATACCTTATCACTATTCTACTAAATTCGGTATTGTCACCGATACTTAAAATCGTTTAAGACCCTCTACCACTTCCTGTCCCTTCGGACCACACGACGTCAAGGAACACAGAGTTTCTCAGTCTGTGCTGAATCACTCATTTGTTGTTATTTTGAAGACATCTTATTTGGACTAAGAACTCTTTGGTACTACAAGGATAGTACCGTTAGGTTCCCTTACGTCCACAGAAACCCTGAAAAGAGACCGTGGAACAGGGAATTGAAATAAGGAAAGAAGTGTGTGGTCCGGTTGACATTTTCCACTCCCAACCCCTGTCAAGTTACGGAAAGGAGACGGGAATCGTACGTCTCCCCATTCTAGTATCCATTGATTATGAAGTCTTTCCTAATCGGAAAGGGAGATATCAGGAAAGGTACAGGTGTGTGAACTCCAAAAGTCCTGACTAAACTAAACAAACGATACAAGTAAGGTTCGTGATGTTACCCATAAAAAGTCTTGGACCTTTTTACTTTGTAAATCAAATGAGAAGAACACTTGTAATAGTCCCTTCGTTCTTTGTCAGGAATTTTCGAGAACTAGGGACTATATCATATTTTTCGTTAAAAACGGTGGAAACTCTGTTGTATGAGAATCTTCCGACAGAAAGACCCTTTGGTAACGAGTAAGTCGTCCCAACACTTGGTCAACGACGATCCTTCACTATCCTGAATTATATTTCCGTGTGAACACAATTTCTTTATCGGACGGACGGTCTTTGCTTTTCTTTAAAAGTGGTACTGAAGATGTTCTCTTGTACCTGTCATTTCTCGAAAATCAAGAAGAGATTGATGTTGTTTGTCTTGAAAGTTATTGACACGAGAAACGACGACGTGTTGAAGTCCTGTCGCCTTTCCTTTAGGTCACAATGTTAGGTGTCTCGGCACACCTCTTCCAACTTCATTTACACTCCCCGTTTCCTTTCTACAGTTTATTCATTTCTCCTGGGTTGTGAATTCCAGTTGATTCAAACTCTTTCTACCCCAGTCCCAATTTAAAAAAAAAGAAAAGACACCCTAAAGACTTTCAGAAGTTTACGATTACGCTAAATACTGAGGAGGTCCTACTCCCTTTTTCACACACCTCGTACGGTTTACATCAATGGTGCCTTTGCAGACGAAAACATCTTGTGGAACTCTCTCCTCACAGGGTAACCTGTGTGAAACCTTTAACGACAGGGAGTATTTATTGTTCTTCGTTGGTAACAGTGGAATTTATACTTTAATTAAAACGGACCTCTCTATGCTAGAAAAAAATTTTTTAAAATTTAACTTCCTATTAACGAAATGTCTTAAGACAACAAAAGACACTTTATCTTTGTACTTACTCAGTACCCATATTTATACAGGGGAGGGAGACTTGGAGTGAGGGTAGAGGGAGGGGAAGGATGGGAAACTCCAACAATGTCTCTCTGAGAAACTCAAAGGACTCGGTATACCGTTTAAGGGTAACCGATAGATAAAGTGTATACCATTACATTCAAAGGTGCAATAAGAAAGGTAGTCAAGTCAAGTCACCGAGTCAGCACAGGCTGAGAAACCATGGGGCACTTAGCGTCGTGTGGTCCGGAGGGACAGGTAGTGGTTGAGGGTCTCAGGTGAGTCTGAGTGCAGGTAGCTCAGTCACTACGGTAGGTCGGTAGAGTAGGAGCCAGCAGGGGAAGAGGAGGACGGGGGTTAGGGAGGGTCGTAGTCAGAAAAGGTTACTCAGTTGAGAAGAGTACTCCACCGGTTTCATGACCTCAAAGTCGAAATCGTAGTAAGGAAGGTTTCTTTAGGGTCCCGACTAGAGGTAGTCTTACCTGACCAACCTAGAGGAACGTCAGGTTCCCTGAGAGTTCTCAGAAGAGGTTGTGGTGTCAAGTTTTCGTAGTTAAGAAACCACAAGTCGAAAGAAGTGTCAGGTTGAGAGTGTAGATAAGTACTGGTGACATTTTTAGTATCGGAACTGATCTGCCTGGAACCAACCGTTTCATTATAGAGACGAAAACTTATACAATAGATCCAACCAGTATTGAAAGGAAGGTTCCTCATTCACAGAAAATTAAAGTACCGACGTCAGTGGTAGACGTCACTAAAACCTCGGTGGGGTTTTATTTCAGACTGTGATAAAGGTGTAGATAAAGGGTGTTTCACTACCCTGGTCTACGGTACTAGAAGCAAAAGACTTACAACTCGAAATTCGGTTGAAAAAGTGAGAGGAGAAAGAAGGATGTAGAGTGGTAGAGGAGGAAGGTGGGGTGACACAGGTCTTCAGATAAGAGATTCAGACAAAGAGGTAACGACGGGACGTTTATTTAAGTAACCGTGGTAGAAAGATCTAAGGTACATATGCATAATCATATGTTATAAATAGAAAGAGAAAGACTGAATGAGGTGTGTCGGATTATCCGAGATGCAAGTATGCGGAGTAATGTTGACTGAGTTTACACAAGGAAAAGTACCGACTCATAATAAGGTAACTTATACACATGGTGTCGACGAAATGGGTAGTAGACAGCTACTTGTACATCCAACGAAGGTACAAGATCGACAAAATTTATCACGACGTTACTTGTAACCCATGTACACAGAAAAAGCGGAAACCAAAGGAGTCCCATATACGGATCCTCACCCCAACAACTCGGAATACCACGAATATAAGGATCCAAAAATTCCTTAGAGGTATGACAGAAGGTATCACCGACATAGACATAGTTAAATGTAAGGGTGGTTATTACGTCCTCCCAAGGGAAAAGAGGTGTGACAGAGGTCGTAAATAACAAATATCTGAAAAACTACTACCGGTAAGACTGACCATACTCCACTATAGAGTAACATCAACTCTCTATTTAATAAAATTAACCCTTTCTAGTGTATGAGATTAAGGTGTAGGGGGTTTAACATCTCGTAAAAATCTCGGGATCTATTGACACCCGAATTAGATGAGACGGTCACGTTGGCTGCGGTTTTATTCTCTCTGAAACTCTTTCCCTCAGTGGACTAGTTTATGGTCTTAATCTTGAGAGTGTAGTCAGAGATTTGAACCAGAACGGTGAAAAATAAGCACAAACAGTCTAAATCTTATGGTACCTCAAAACTTTTTAAATTAAGTCCTTGAAAGGACCATCAGGTTACCAATTCTGAGGTGTGAATGTTCCCTTCTTTGGACCCAAACTACGGACTAGTTCCTTGATGTAAGGTGTACGATATTGATTCTGGACCTTATCGGTTTATTTTTTTATTTGTATTTTTTAATTTTTGATCGAAGTATTTGTATATATGTGTTTCGATTGTTTACATCTGTCTCTAAGGTGAACGAAGTACCGATTCTAAAACCACTCCGGATATAAGAGCTTCTCAGCCTGTGCTGACTCGCTGAAGTGAAAGTGAAAGTACGTAACCTCCTCCTTTACCGTTGGGTGAGGTCATAAGAACAGACCTCTTAGGGTCCCTACCCCCTCGGACCACCCGACGACAGATACCCCAGCGTGTCTCAACCTGTGCTGACTTCGCTGAATCGTCGTCGTCGTCGTCGTCGTCGCATAATGAAGATGACCTTTGTTTACTTAAACGGGAAAAGTATTGAGTTACACCTTGAGTTCTTAAGTAGTGGGTGTTTTAACCAAGAGTGTTAAACGTAAGGGGGGGGGGGTACTTTGACCCAAGATTTATTTCAAGAGTCATATAATTTACTTGTGTCTTACCACACGTCCACCCGAACGGGAACCATTGTCTGTGTCGACACGGATAGTTTACGTTTTTTATACCATAAATTAAAACCTTTTAACGATTGTCGTCAGTCCTTTCAGTGGAAGTTGGTAGTGAGTCTCCTTCTTTGTTTTTATATAATACTTGTCATAATAAAAAAGGTTTACAAAGGTCCGATCTCAACGTAAGACACGGGAAGGTCTTGGTGACTTGTTACTTTACCCATCGTTCAACGGTTCGTGTATGTCGGGACACAGACAAACGGATCCCACACAATCTCCGACCCCGTTTTCTCCAATCTCTTCACTCCTAACTTTCATCAGCGTTAGGGAGGTAATTTCCGGTTAAGAAAACCGGGTGGACTTAAGGATCCACCTTAAGGATTATATAACGTCGGAAGTGAATGGAAAGTGATGAGAAGGAGTAAAAAATGGAGAATGGAACCGTCTCAAGTTTATCGTCACAGAGTAGCACCACGTCAATAAGTAAACCGTTGAGGATACCGAGTCTGTCATTTCTTAGACGGACGTTACGTCCTCTCGACCCAAACTAGGGACCCAACCCTACTAGGAGACCTCTTCCCTTACCGTTGGGTGAGGTCATAAGAACGGACCCCTTAAGGTACCTGTCTCCTCGGACCACCCGATGTCAGGTAACCGATGTCGCAGTGTTTCTCAGCCTGAATTCACTCTCTGATTGTGAAAGGGAGGGGGTGGGGGGGTTGAGGTCCGTTAGTAACGAACACCTTTTACCCACCACCGTGTCTTACGGATGTACAACTACTATGTCCACCCACTTCAATTGGTTAAGTAGTCTTCGTCAATCTCCTGAGTACATAAAGTCGTGAACACACTAAGAAAAAGGGGTCACTTTAAACTGATCCCTCTCTTGTACAGGATCAAGCTCGTAGTACACACCTGACCCCATCTCAGTTTTCAAGAGAAAGTCATAATGTTCACACAGATAGTCACAATTGTGGCCGATTGACGTGTCGCCTAGTTGTTTCTGATCCATCCCGCAGTGTCTTTGTCGGTCGGAACGTATCACTCAGGGCTCAAAAACGACAGTAAGTAACGGTGAAATTGACTTTCATGTCGAGTAAGGACAAAGTGTGTAAAAGATGGAATACTACCGTTATCGAGTAGATAAATTTCTATAAAATGAGGTGTTTAACAAAGAGATACGTATACAGAAATAAGAAGTTGAAACATTATTAAAGTTACTTCTAAGTTACCGAGACGATTAATTTAAATGAAGGGTCAGAGACAGAGAGTTTTCTACTTATTGTCTCGGTTTAAACTTACAGAAATACACACGATTCAATAAATTCAACTCAGGTTGAGAAACACTGGGACACCTGACATAGGGTAGTCCGAGGAGACATTCCATCGGAAATCCAACCAGGTTAATTACAATACATATATACATACTTAAAGTTTATTTTTCATCTAAAAAGATCCGAACTATAGGAATTTTACAGGGGTGTATAGAATAAGGACACTTGTATTTGTAGTTTAAAGTTAAACGGAAATGTTAATACTTATTATCCCTTGACAATAAGGGTTCCCTTTGTTATTCTCTCCTTTACAAAATATCTAAAAAAAAAAATGTCAATAAACGTACAAAGATGGTTTACCCTTATTGTGGAAATTATACCTTATAGGGAGTCCAGAGGAAAAACCTTTGTTTTTAAGTATTGGTGGACAGAAGACTACTTTAGATTATTTAAAGATTATACCGTATGTGAAGAGATTTCACAAGGTTTTTACCTTTTCCTCCAGAGTAGATATGGTTCTCCATTCCTATTTATTTCGTACGAAAGTTCCACACAACAATAAGGTAATCTTTCTTTTGTATGGTTTTATAATTTCAATCCCACTAAAGTATCATTATCAAAATCGATATAAAATATGGTCGGTCTAAGTTCGTTAAAAAATTCGTCCACAGTTGAAATAAGTATTGAAAGTCGAGATAAAAAGTGTTCTTATATGTATTAATGATACGAAACTGAGTACGACGAAATAAGGATAATAAATAGAACGATGACGATTCAGTGAAGTCAGCACAGGCTGAGACACACTGGGGTATCTACGTCGGGTGGTCCGAGGGGGCAGGGACCCTAAGAGGTCCGTTTTTGTGACCTCACCCAACGGTAAAGGAAGAGGTTACGTACTTTCACTTTTCAGTTTCACTTCAACGAGTCAGCACAGACTGAGAATCACTGGGATACCTGACGTCGGATGGTCCGAGGAGACGGGTACCCTAAAAGGTCCGTTCTCATGACCTCACCACACGGTAACGGAAGAGGTTAATAAATAGAATGGGTATTAATTTTATCTCTGACTATTATTTTTACCTTTAACATAACTTGATAGAAAATGAACCACTTAAAAGTTACTTGTGTTTAAATTCTAGATGTTAGATCTAATTACGGTTCTAGAGTTACCAATCCTATCTTTTGAAAATACGCTGTTGTAAGTGTATTGGGGTGAATACTGATATGTGAGTTCACAGTGTATGTGCTTAAAGAATACACATATTCTTATTTATACAAAATGAAAAAAATGACTATTATGTCTAATTTAAAACGTTATCTACTCTCCAATGACTGTGTAAATCACCAATTTCTACTGGATTTTTTTACAAACTCTCTCTTTCGGTAAAGGTATTTATAACCCATAATCTGACTTTAATGTTGTCAGAAAGTACAAGACAAAGTGATGTGAACGTATTACTGTTGACGTCTCTAACCAGGTATCGAGACGATGGTAGACCTTCATTGATATAAACAATACGAAACACAATCTGTAACACATTCTTAAAACATATACAATATAGTAAAGAAAAAACTATTGGACACTCCAAGTATAAAATAATGGTGGAGCATCTGACTCTTTGAGTACGACTCTCTTCGATTTGTTTGTCCAAAGTATAAACTTTCGAAAAATGGAGAATAAGAACTTCAATATGAAGTCACCTGTATATCTTGTTTGGACATTTCAGTCTTTAAATATTAAAATGGTACTCGTATTAAACAAACGACTAAGGTTCTATTCGTAGACATAAAAGAGTTGTGATACAATTTACAGTAGACCTGTTTGAAGATTGGTTGAAGTTTAACACCAAAAACCTAAAAAAGACAAAATAAAGAGGATGAACTCGAATTATATCCATAAAGACACAATGTCACTTTGTTTATCTTCCACAAAAGAGAGATTTACTTTCCTGTTTTCACTACTCGAACCACTAAGATGTTTTACAATTAACCAATACCTTGATTGATCTTCAGTCGATATCAGTCCCGTTAACACTTTCACTCGATACCGGTGTCTTACAAAAGATGTTATTCAGAAATCCCGTTATACTTTTTTAAATGTTATAATCGTAATTCTTTCTAAATATTACAGATTTTAAAAATTTGATGAAAACAGATAAAAATTTTTCAAAGAAATATGGTATTAAACTCTGAAGGGACCACCGGGTCTATCATTTCGTAGACGAATGTTACACCCTCTGGACCCAAACTAGTGACCCATCCCTTCTAGAGGACCTCTGCCTTTGCCGTTGGGTAAGGTCATAAGAACGGACCTTTTAGGGTACCTGTCTCCTCGGACCATCCGATGTCAGGTACCCCAGTGTTTCTCAACCTATACTGACTCACTGAAGTGAAGTGAACCGATGTAAACAATATACTACTAATTTAAAGATAGACATTATGTAAAAATTAATTTTCTTGGTACGTTTCATACAAGGAGTTTTTACCCGTGTAAAACGAAATACTTACAAGAGTTAATTATATTACACCATCATATAATCTTATGATATTAGGGTTTCAACTAGATTATCACTTTCCGTTTAATACACAGTAGGATTAGTCCTATAAAATTAATGATCGTTTTCTTTAGATAGTGTATGTCCCATCTAATTCTTTTTCGTTGAACTTACTTAGACTATACGATACCTTGGGTCCTTTAGTGTTAGAGATAAAATACAGTAGAGACAAAGTGAGACTCCCAGAAGAGAGAAGATCTACCTGAAAATGAGGAGATAATGGTAAAGAGTAAAAGAGATGACTTTTTGACAATGAAGAAATCCGTATTGGTTCCTGTTTGGACTGTTTATGTATCGAGGAGTTTACTTTACGGTAATAAAATAAATAAATAGAAATTAACTTCCTATTAACGGAAGGTCATAACGTAACCAAAGATGGTTTGTAGTTGTACTTAGTCGGTATCCACTTTACGTTAATAAAATTTTCAATTCGTAGTTGAGTGTTTACAGTGAGTTAGGGTTTAGGTTTAACCGGATTTAATTCGTTACAGATGGTCTCTCTATGTTATTCCTCTTTGTACTAACGACTCACAGGAAAGAAAACCTATTATCGTCCGTACGTTTGGAGTCATTGTTCAGTACACTGGACATATCGACAAGGGTTTTCGAAAATGAAGTTTACATGTCCTTTTTGTTGATACTTAACAGGGGGTGGATGGTATATTTCTTTAATTGGGACTGTGTGGTCAGTCATTCTTTTTCTGAGTCCAAATTCTGTGTCAAACCGACTAAAGTCTCGGGGTAGGGACAGTGTAGAGGTCCTCTGGGACTTTGGATAATAATACAGTACTCTCTTGTTCAAATCACCAAAACAATCCAACCATCTTATCCTTTGTCCTCAGGTTTTATCGCCACCAATTTTCTGTTCCTTCCCCTTTCGGACGTTTTTGTCTTGTTTCCTTCCAGACCCCTGGTCTCACTCCGGGAGCCATCTTGTTTGTCGTGAGGACCGATCGGGCTAAATGTATCCCGTCCGGGCCCCCCACCCCCTCACCCCCCTTTTGGATATTTTTCTCGTCGGTTTCCCGGTCCGGAGAGAGAGAGAGGAGACACAGAAACCCAGCCGTAAGGGAGTACGGAGCTCCTACATAAAAGGACGATAAAAGATTTATTTTGACTCGACATTGTGACTAGATTCTTGATATTGTGCCAGACAGGTTCTCGACACTACGCGGCTGTCGAAATTACAGGTAGCGAAGTTTAGAAACAACACTACTCTGTCTTGGTTCCTCTAATGGGAGCGGACTGTCAAAGTATAATGTCTACCGTTCTAAGTTTTCGCGTACACACACGAGTCAGGACAGGTTGAGAAACACTTGGGTACCTGACATCGGAAGGTCCTAAGAGACAGGTAGTCTAAGAGGTCCGTTCTTATAACCTCACCCAACGGTAAAGAAGGAGGTCCCTATAAGGGTTGGTCCCTAACTTGGGTGTAGAGGACACAGGGGACGTAATCGTCTGACTAAGAAATGGTGACTCGGTGGACCCTTCGAAGTCTTATATTGTTTTTTATTTGTTTTGTTACTACTATTGACGATTGTAAACAACTTACTAACACTCTAGACCCGTACACTATTCATAACCTAGGTAAATTAAAAGAATAGGTGGGAAATTCTGTCCCTGGTAGTAATAGGGTGTACTGTTTTGTCTACGTTGTTCTCTGATTCAGTGAACGAGTTTTGTTGTTACGATCAATTAACATCTAGATTTGAGTTTCAAATTTGAATCCGTTTTCCTAAGGTCTGATGGTCGAAAATTATCGGGTTCTAAACTAACATGTATAGTGATCCCTCTCTTCCTTCTTTCTCTCTTTGAATGACAATTTAGGATATAGAGAGAAATATATATAAAATTTTTACATATATACGTATATGTACAATATATATGTATACATATACACATACCCATATACTTGTGTATATAGACGTATTCATATTTTTATATAAATTAGAGGGTTTATAAGTTTCGACTTTTACGTACAGTCATCTCACCCAAAAAAAGAGGAAAGGAAACGGATCCTTTTGACGAACGACCAGGGAGAGGAAAACAGTCTCTGACTATTCCCGACACGTTAGAACATCAGTTTTGTAGAGTGATTTTTCGAAGAAACCACCGTTTCGGATAGAACCTCACACAAACCGAAGGACCGACGGAATAAACAAATGTTGTTACGAGAATTTTAACAGAGGTGGTAGACACACTCCAGATCAAGGAACTTACTCTTACTCCATAATTTTACGGTAGGTCTACAGATCTACGTATAGACGTAATTGTATAATACGTTTAACAGTGCTCCGTGAAAAAGAGGAAGAATTTGTTTTTTATAAAAATCTATCGGACATTCTTTCATTTAGACACCTCCGTTTCCTTTAAAAAAAAATTTCCATTTCTGTTTGTTCTACGTAGTATAAACACAACGAGTAAAACTATTAATATAGAATACTTTAGCACTGAATGTGTACTAAAACACCGATAGGGAAACGGTTCTACCTACGGTTCTCTTTCTCGTTTTAAGTAGAAATTTCTCCCTATGATACTTGGGTCGTATGTAACAAAATAATACTTTTTTAGTATATAATTTTTGTAATTACATTTGTGATGGAACTAAGTTATAGGGTAAAGTGTAAACCGTATACAGTAGAAGATTTGAACACAGAGTCAAAGAATAACGTTATTTGTTCATTTTGAATAAAGACTACATAAATAATAAATTTTTAAGGTTTATTACTGTGTATTTTTTACAAAGGTACAAATACCCAAATACCTAACATACACTATACAATATAACCTTCAAAGAACTTGTACAATATTCTTAAAGATATGTTTACACCATACAACTTTATATTATTAAGGGAATCTAAAGTCTTTATTTATACTAAGTAAAGTATTAAATGTACATAACTAGGAGTATAAAAGAGATTAGTGACACAAGGGAAATATTAAAGACTTATATATAAAAACCTTTCCCCTATTTGAAGAACCGAGAAAATATAGACTTAAGTTTCAAAAAAAAGGAAGGGTATTTATTTGTTCTTATTGTCGTCACAAATACTTTGTGTACAACGTTTGAGTTAATAAGGGTTTAGTTATAAATTTGACGTTAGAATAAATGAATGTTACTTGAGGTAATGTACGAAGTCTCTATTGATTAAGTAATAACGATGACTTCTAGAACTGTATTCCACCTATTAAATTTTGTTTTAGTCGTTCTGTTTTGATTCGATTTTAGAAAAATCCCAGTATAATAGACACTCAAATGGTTATTACTATATAAAAGAAAAAGAAAAAGAGTTGCTCACAGCTAAGTTTTTTGTCTGGTAATTATGGATGTTTTTCGGTCAATTTCCTCAATCATGGAAGATACAACAGTGTAGTCTGAAAAAGTTATCTGTACACCGTACTAGTTTATTTTTGTCTAAATAACTGTCGTAATCACTCTTACACCTTCTACCTAACCTTCGTCCTTTCGTCATTCTCTTTCCTACTCTTCAAATCTTTATGTTCAACCCTAACTTCGACAAGTAATTATATGTCACTTAGTCGGTACAAAAGATAGAAGAATTAAGGAGATGTTAATTTGACACAACTCTTCTCGTTTCTCTTTCACTTCTAATTAATAGATCATCTAAGTCAAGTAGGTTGTGAGTGACCTTTCTTAATCTACTAGGTCCGGAAGAAAAGTGTGTGTATGAAACGACTATTTCACAGAGGGACTAGGACGGTTTGTAGGAACGAACCTAGACCCCGATCTGGTGAGAAGAAAGGGAGAGTATATATTTACGAATCTCGGTTAACAGTGGTTGATAGGGTTTCAAGAACGGTCCTAAGTGTTCGTTTTAATTTACTTTTTTTTTTTTTACGTTAAGTTGTGTTTAGACATCGAAAAGGAATTTTTGACTGGAGTTTGGATCAATCACATAGACACCAGTCTTAAGATTCTCTTTTGTTTCTACAACCTAAATGATAGTAACTAGACGGAGAGTCTTACGACCTTAATTACTGGAAGTTCTATTCTTGATGATTTCTTAAACATCACATTTTGTTAAGGATTGGTTTGGTGGGTTTTATGTGACACTGACAACCAGAAAGTAAATCCTTTTAATGACTCTTTCTCTACGTTATATGATGAACTCGCTTTGAACATAAAATGAAGTTTTACGTAAAACTGTCTTAATTGCCTATTATGTTGGTCGGGTGGTGACGTAAGACATATGTTAAAAGTGAGCTTCGTCAATTCTAAGTCACTAGACTGACAGTGCATTTTCACACCCTCTCAAATGGTACACGAGGTTAGGGTTAAAGTTTACTGTAATGTAACATTTTATATCTAGGACGAAACCTTACTATTTGGTAACTCATTTGTTTGAGTAACAAATTCTTTCCGATGAATGTCTTAGATTACGTTTTAGGGTAAGGAAGTGAATGACGAAATATCATCACAAGTGGGTCAATTATTAAGAACTCACGGTCAGTGGCAGGGTGGTGACAGTAGGTCGTGTCTGTGGGTATACTTCAAGGGAACAATTATGACGTCCGTACCAAGTTAGAAGGGAGGAAGTCAGTGGGACGGAAAGTTAGATAGTAGGGTTTACGTTAGAGATGTAAAGTTTTCGTGTTGATACAGTAGAATAACTAGTTTTTAAAGTAGCTGACGATAGTACATTTTTTTTTTTATCTTTTGAAAAAGTATTATAAATAAAAAAGTAACAGACCGGATTGGTTTGAATTATAAAAAGAGAAACATGAACAGGAAGAAGAGTTCCTGAATTTTAAAGTAAATTATTCACTGGACTACGAAAGACTGGAGAAACAGAACCGAACACAAAGAAGAAGGAAGTATTTATAGAGGTCTAGAGATTTAGGACAGTTAAGTAGTTCTTCTGATTTCGTCACCGTGGATCATCTATATCGGGTGAGAATTTTGCAAAGAAGACGTTTCCAGAAGAAGATGAATTTTGACGTAAAAATTTTAGAGTTAACTTCATATATATATGCATATCTTTTTACGTACGTAGTATATACATACCAAATACTTAAAAGTACTTGACATGTATTGTGTGTCAAATTTCGTCGTATTATTAAGTTACTCTTGCGGTCTCCCGGTGAAGTGTAGGGGATGATAGTGATATCAATGATCAGTGACCATTGAACGGACTGAAAATTGTCGTGTCTCCTTAAACAGACATGAAATGTATGTATCTTAGTATGTCATATATAAAAAAACCCAGACCGAAGAAGATGAACAATCCATCAATCTTATCCTTTTTCCTCAGATCTTACCGTTACCGGCACCTTACACAACACAAATCAAAAGTGTCCGAAAAGGGAAGAAACAGAAAATCAGTAACAGTAAGATCTGAGGAAAAAGGATAAGATTGATGGATTGGATAAGTTGTAATATAAGTAGGTACAAAGATGTGTATCAAAACTAAATAATTAAGAACCCCGATATAATATAAGATGGTACGTTGATACTCTGTCTAATCATTAAGTAGGATGACGAATCCCTTGAAACCCATTAAAGGTTTAAAACTGATTGTACTAACACGAAGTTAACTATAAAATTAATAATATACCTGTATATATGTAATTAAGTACTCATATGTATATATATGTATATATATATTTTCATATACAAAGAAAGTCCATACATCGATAAAAAATTTGTCCGAGTAACGGGTATAATCCGACATTCATAGAAATCCCGTTAAAGAGAGGAAAGAAAACAAGGATCGTAGAACGGGTGTGACAAGTATCGTTTATATATTTAACAATAATCGTCTTGTACAATCACGTATATTAGGTAACCTTTTGTATGTGGAATATATTTTACTCTTTAATTTGTTATTTGGTAAAAGGATTGAGAGATAATTAAAAATAATGATGATGAAATTTATTAGATTTAGTAGTGACGGATTTTATTAGGTTTATAGAGTCACCAACCGTTCCCGAGAGACACTACTGGGACCCCTTCCAGTTGACAGAAGACGATTAACGAGATTAGAAGCTTAGGTTGGTCGTCTCAATTCCACTATTTTCAACGTTTCTTTTCAGTATGTAATTCGTCATTCACACAATTTTCTCAGTGTTAATTCCATTATATCCCGTAGGATTTATGTCTTCAGGTACATTAAAAGATTTTCCTCGTTTAGAGGTTTAGTTACCTCGACTAAGAACAAGGGGATTCTGATTATTTCCGTGACGTACCGAGAGGCATTTCGACTCTAAACACATAAGGGTGTATCGAGTTCTCTGGGTTCTCTGTATGACATTTAAGAAGATGGTCGTTTCCTTTTTACTCGTTACTTAAAACGATCAAAATTGTGGTCTAGGTGTGTACGAAATTTTTACAAGTTCCCGTCGGTCAGGAATAAATATCATTCCGTGAGGATTGTGGTCTGGATTTGAAGGGTTCAGAATTTAAATACGGAGCTAAACACCGGTAAGGAATAGTGACGACATCAATTTGCGTAACACTCCTCGGTTCCATTTGGGTAATACCCCATGAGTAGACTCGAGAAGTCGCAAAAGACACTTTCTCGTGTTCATTGGGGTTTGTCACTAAAGGAAACGTGTCCGTCACAATCCTAAAAACTCCAGTGGGTGTTTACTCCGTTTCACAACCTAAATTATTTGAGTTTGTCTAGACAATTTTCACATAGTTATCAAAATTATAGTTATTACAAAATTTCTTACAAATTGTGTGTGACCTATCTGTAAAGTCCTTTACATATTTAGTGAAAATCTGAATTTTTGTTTACGTTTTATAACTTTTTCTGTAGAACTGGATACACTTGTATTAACACCTGTTTTTCCGACTACTAATATAAAAATGAAAAGAGGGTTCGTTAGGAAAGACGAAAATTATTTTTTTTTGGGGATATAAGATATAAGTAAAACAAATGAATAAAGGAATCTTTTAGATAGGTTAAAGGGGTAGAAGATATTCTTTCCGTTTGAAATTTTACCAGAAGTGAATATCTATCCATAGAACGACTTGTGAGACGGATGTACAAAGAGGTATAAAATAGTCGTATTTCTTTATTTTTAATTCATAGTGTTCCTTCGTAGTTTCCTTTCTTTCTGTTTTCCTTCGTGTAAAAAAGTTAATATCTAATTGTTTTTTTCATACTTACTAGATTTCGACTCGAACGATTAAATAATAGATGTTACTACTCTTTTTCAAGTTACAAGAGACACTTCGTTGACCCTTAATTCTTTTATATATCCAGAGTGAAAGTCGAGTTTAACGAATGGAGTAAACACCCAACTTTGTCTAGATTTTTAAGGGACTCTTCATCGAGTATAAGTATAAAATATCGTCGATTTGAGACACATATATACACACACACACACGAACGTACATACACAACTCCAACCCTTTTGTAGAATAAATTCGTGTATGTGACTAGTCTACAGAAACACAGGTATCTTCAAACAATTGGAAATACAGGGAACCTATCACAATGAATTTCGGATCCCTAAGAAACCTGTAACAAGTTCAATGTAATTAATAAGGAAGGGGACTCTTCTCTCCCCTCATCGGTTGTAAAATGATAACAATGACCTTACGCCATATCATTTCGAGACTGTCATAATAAGATGTTGTATTATATATGTAGAATATTCTTCCCTTCTTCAGATCTCTGTATTAAAAGACATTTTATGCATGTATGGAGACCGGTCTTGTCATATACACAAACGATCAATTGTCCATAACTCACGAATGGTACTAGGTCTACTACCAGATCTGTAAAACGTTTGTAAAAAGGGGGGTAAATTAGGGTTTTGTTGTGGAGGGAAAGAATATAGAGGATCACGGAGAAAGATTGAAGTCGACCAACCACCGTCAGTGGTCCGTATAAGACTGTTATAGAACGGACAACACACCGTTGTTTGGAGGGTCATAGACGGGACTGGAAGACAGGGTCCCGGCCCTCTCTAAGGACACCTTGACAAGTCTATGTACACACATTTGGCGGTTCACACAGTTTCAATTGTGGGGTACCCCTTGTGTGATCCTTTCCCCCCAGACGACACTTATGAGGCGAGGAGTTAAAGAACCATCTGGAAAGAGACCCTTTCAGACATGTCCAGAGTTTCCTGAACGTCGTCCGAACTTGGGGTCACTAGTATCGTCACTGGTCGAACCCTGTCTCGAGATTTAATTGAGAACACAGAAGTGATAAAATGAGAAGGGTCCTGGGTTGGCGTACACTAGTGGAGGATGTTGTTTGGTTGCGTGGGTTAGGACATAGAACCTGAGACTAGAAATCCCTTTATGTCCAATATGTTTAAGATTATATATTACTGGATTATACCTTCCAAAGTATAATTGAGATAAAATTCTACTTTTTTTCCGGTACGTCTCTCCAATTCATTGAACGGGTTCCAGTGTGTCATTCATAATTTTGGACCTACGTTTTGGTCACTCGGGTCTCGTCGGGTTTTGGAATACCGGAGGGACCGAAGTGGTCCTGGTTTCACTTTATCCCTCCGATAAAAGTTTCCTTTCTCCCGACGTGCTGGACGTTTATCATCTATACTGACTTAAGACTCCGTTGGTGTATTTATGTACGTGTGGACGTGTTTTACGACATGTTGGAAGGAAAAGACGAGATACGTTAAGTTTGAGGTGGTGTGATGCAGTGTAAAGGAGTTCAAAGTGTCGTCTCAAATAATTTTCAGTTTCCTAATATTCCAGACTATTTTAATAGTCGTTCCTAAGAAGGAAAAGTGTAGACAGGAGTAAGACGCCGGGTTCCCTTATTTGTTACAAGGTAGGTTCTCTTGTCGATAAAGAACTCTATTATCCAGACCTTTGAGTCGGAAGAGGAGTACCGGAACATACTGTTGAAAGTAGGTCACTGAACCTTTTGTTTCTATGGGATACTCTTATCGTGTTTTGTGAAGCCGTTTATTAAGTGTTCGACGAAAAAAAAAAAAAAAAAATTAATCTATACCTTTCGTTTTATCAATGGTAAAAGACTTGTGTATGATGTATATATACAGTCTCATAGACTTTTTGACCTGTTCTGTTCTATCAGAATAAACATTTCCCTATAATTAACGTAAAAGTTTATTATACGAGTTCTATATATAAAAAAGTTTATATAAGAAGTCCTATTGTAGTAAGTTAAATTTCGGTATCAGGTCAATATTTTTTTTAAGTCTTTTTTACGTTATTTACGAGTTTTTACAGACTTTAGTGTTCCTTGCATTACGGGAATAAAATGTCGATCATCGATAACACCATCTTAAGCTACTCGTTAAGGTATAAGTCAGGAAATGACGTTTTGACGGATAATCATTGGTGGATATTGAATTATCACAGACCACAGAGATAAAGTTAAATAAAATAACAGACACTCACGGATCGTATTATGGGAGCTCCGGATCTTAGGAAGTTCGTTTTTTGTACGACTTTTTTTGTTAAGCAAGACACCAGTGTTCGGACAGAAGGTTTCTTCACTTTTGTATATTTGGAAACGATATTTCCACCTGCCACGTTTTACTAATGTAAACCGTCAAAGTTAGATCCGTGGTCACAGGAGACTTTACAAATCTCTACATTGACCAAAATAGATACTAAAATTTTCCCAATCACCTTTGAAAAAACAGACAAACAAGGAAAGGGGTCCCTTGAGGTTTGTGACTTATAGTAAGACCCGGAACTACGGTGTTAGTCTTGACAAGGGTAGATCGGAGGACTACTTGTTTCAAGTTCCAGTAGAGAGGACTACGGAACCCTTAGACATAGGTGTACCGGTGACGACGACGAAAATGTATACGACTCTGACCGACTACCTTCACGATGGAACGAACGGTCGGATGTGGAATGGTCCTGTATAGGTGAGTGTGTAGAGTAGTGTGTCACACGAGACTTGAGGTCGACTTACCACTCTTCGATATTGGGAATCGAGGGAAGAAAAAGGTCCCTGGAAAGATCCAATTCTCGTACTCGAGGGTCCCGTTACGGACCCAAAGGTAGGACCGAAGGGGATAAGGGTCGATACCCCGGAAACCCATCTAATTGGAGATCGTAGAGTTGATGAAGGAAACGTTTTCTGACTAGTTTTTATTATTAATAAGATCCTTACAACATTCTTTAATTATTTTATACAGTACATTCTACACAATATCAAATCTTTTCTCCCTCTTAGATATTTAAACCCTAGAATAATCCGTTAGTAGAGACCGATCCTAGGACCTTGAAGTCAGGTTCCGATTTAAAATCAAAGATGGATTGATACATAAAAAGAAGAACTGAGGTTGTAAGTCAGAGTTAAAGACAGACAGAAATCTACGAGTCAAGTCCAGTTTGGTCCAGGGTATTTCTGAGACAATAGATATGAATTTCCAACATAGAAAGGGTCATATAGATCCACAAACAAACAAACAAACAAAAAAACCAACAACAAACACAAACTCCGTGACAAGTTGTACATACTAGAATCAAGGGACTGGTCCCTGGTTTGGGTGTGGAGGACGTAACCCTTGTACCTCAGAATTGGTGACTTGACGGTCCCTTTCAGGGATAAAAATCAAAGAAGTGAGTTCAAAATGAAAAATGGAAGAGTGATTAGGTGGGTGGAATGTTATAATTAGGAGAATAAGGTAAATATATGATATGAAAATTAAGTATCAAGACTGAGGAGATGGTGAATAAGTGTCATCTTATACTTCACAAGCGGTATCCATTTTGTCCTTTTATGGTTCTATTTATTCTGTCTTTGTCTAGATGACTAAAAAACAGAGAACAGGGAGTCCAAGATTAATATACATTGTGGTAACAGGATTTCAAGTATGCACTTAGTTGTACGTAGGAAAAACTTTGTAGTACATAGTATTTTTCAACGTATATGAAAAAACACTCCAATAGTTTCTTGATATCCTTACGTGTGTAAGTGTCTGACTTGTAGTAGCGACGAAATATGGTACACAAAAAAATAAGATAGGGAGGTTTATACCACTGGAAAGAGTATTCTAATAATTCGTTTGTATACCGATACTTATGTATATATGTATGTATACATGTTTTCATGTCTGGTTAGAATATTTCGTCGTTCACATCTCCCATCTTTTGTGAGATGTTAGTGGGTTGATGTATGAGTCATTTTGTTTTGTTTCTAAATATTTTCAGTGAAAATATACGGTAAGTCTGACGATATATTTTGTACTATCTGAAACACCGAATATTCGTTACTTTGGATAAAGAGTGTCAAGTTCTCAAACCTTTCAGGTTCTATTCCCAGACCACTCTCCTACGAAGGACCAATTATCCACCGACTGAAGAGTTACAAGAGTATGGACCTCCCACGTTCTCTCGAGAGACCCCGGAGTAAGTATTCCAGTGACTATGATAAGTACTCTGGAGGTGAGAGGACTTAGTGCAGGGTCTCTGGAGTGGAGGATTATGTTAGTGGAATCGGTAATCCTAAAATTGAGTACTTAGTCGTCCCACACCTCTGTGTTTGTGAGTCAGATAACGTTAGTGACTACATATCATAAATAACTCGTACCGTGGAAAGAAGCACTGTAAGACCGTTATACCTAGTCTAGAGTTATCAAGGGTAGGGTCATGTTGATGGCCGTTCTGTCTATAAAATCTTATTCTCTTTATTTATAGTTTTGAGGCACTACAAAATATTGGGGAAAAGTTTATAAAAGAGGGGTTCGGATGGAATTGGTTGAAATATTGATCGTAATCACCGAATTTTTGATCCTTAGACTTACGGAAATTTTGTGACGATAAAGGAAGACAAGGAGTCACGTAAATAGACGTCAGTTACAATACGTACGAAAATGTAGAAAAAAAAAAAAAAAACGATTTGTAATCTGATCTTAAGTGTAACTTATTAATCTCACGAAGTGTTATGTGTTTTAATATCAACATTTACATAGGTTCTCTAATAAATCTCTAATTTTATATAGAAACGTCTAATCCATTATAAAAAAGAAACCTTACGTATATTACTTCTGTGTAAATTTCAGTTCTCCTTACTTAAGTGGCTAACTGGAATTTAGTAGATGAAAAATTTGTAACCTTCGTCTGATTTGATAACTCAATATGTTCATTAAACATCCAATTTTTTCTTTATTTCCACACAAAAATGAGACTCCTTTCGTAAATAGTGATGGAAGTTACGATGGATCTAATATTTTATTACTTAGATTGTGGAAGGAACAGACTTGACTAACCTTCCTAGGATTGTTACACTTGTCATAAAAGTTTTACGTTAACTACAAAGGAAACTGATTTTATTTAATGTTTTGACACCTTTATACAAGTCATTACGATTACCGTTAGAGTTGACAAGTCGTCTTTCGTTACGTTGAACTCAGTCTATAAACGTCCGGTTCTGGTTAATTCCAAGTTCCTTTAATAGGTGTTTTAAGTTCATTGTTGTTGTTTTTGTTATGAACCTGGACTTCTTGACTCGTTGTCTCGAAGATGGAAATTTTATCGGTAAGAAGTCCTCTTTATTTGAACCAGAACTCTGATATATATAATAAAAAGATATTAGTATTCTTCGGGTCTGGTGGATTGAATCTCTTTAATATATATATATAATATGTATATATATATATATAGGTATAATATTTTCAACTCCCGAAGGGACCACCGAGTCTACCATTTCTTACACGGACGATACTCTCTCTGAACCCTGAACCCAAACGAAGGACCCAGTCCTTCTAGGGGACCTCTTCCCTACCGTTAGGTGAGCTCCTAAGAACGAACTCTTTAGGGTACCTGTCTGTTCGGACCGTCCGACCAAAGTATGACGGGTATGTTTAATCAACTTTAAACCGAGTTATACATTAGACTAAAAAAAGGAGGTCGAAAGAACTCGATTGTATCCGTACAAGATACGAGTCAACGTAGATTGAGGAACGTTAAGGTATCTGACATCGGATGGTCCGAGGAGATAAGTACCTTAAGTTCTTATGACCTCACCCATCGGTAAGGGAAGAGGTCCCCTAAAAGGACTGGATCCCTAACTTAGGTGGAGAAAACCTAAAGGACTTAACCGTCCGTCTATGAGAAATGGTAACACGGTGGACCCTTCGGGAGTTTTATCTGTATAACTACGACGATTCAGAACAGTCAACACAGGCTGAGGCACGCTGGTGTCTGCCGTCGGGTGGTCCGAGGGGGCAGGGACCCTAAGGGGTCCGTGCTTGTGGTCTCACCCAACGGTAAAGGAAGAGGTTACGTTCCTTCACTTTTCACTTTCACTTCAGTGAGTCAGCACAAGCTGAGAAGCGCTGGGGTACCTGACGTCGGATGGTTCGAGGAGGTAGGTACCCTAAGAGATCCGTTCCCATGACCTCACCCCACGGTAACGGAAGAGGTGTTTTATCTGTATACTGTAACGTTTTCAAATTCCATATGCCTCATCACTAAACTATATACCTATATGACGATATTAACGATAACGATATCATTCCAGTTAATTGTGTAAGTAGTGTATCAATGTCACAAAAATGTGACAACAAAATGAACAACACGGTACCGGAGAGACACCCACTTTACATAAAAGGACCGGGAACTGAAATCTACACTAAAATAGTAAACGAAACCAGTTACTATCCACCCGTCTTCATTATGGTACAGTGACGGTTCCCCCACAACTTTCTCTTGACCGTATGTAAATGAAAGAGGAAACGTGGAGACGGAGACTGTATATTTTTCATATGGGATGGGTAGGACGACCAGGTTCTTGGCACTCTCTGGACACCCGATCTGGGTACCAGGATGTCATTCTCTATCTCGATCGGTCAATAACGTCGGATTTCGTCGTGCAGGATTCGTGTGACTCGGAACTAGTCGGTGAAGGGTCTGTTGGACGTCTGTGTACGAGTCATTATTTACTAATAATAGTAAAATTCGGTCAAAACTTCCAGACAGTGTATCATTCTTATTTCACTATGTTACCCTCTTATTTGTCTTTTGACTCGAAATGAATGGAATTGAAATAAGTGGTCAAGGGATAAGAGGTACCGTCCCTATCTAAATATAAGAAATCGGTAAACAAATAAATTATTAAAATAAGTTTTCGATGATTCACAGTCTGTAACATAGTATATAAAGCCTTTGTGGTTACTCATTTTCTTTCATATGTAAATAACTACTTATTTCTTAATATATCAAATTATTGGTGAATTATTGATTACTCTTGTAATCCTGAAGAAAAAAAAAATTTAAAAAATTATATTTAAATAACTTAAATCTTTCTACCATTGTTATTGGGACATACGTTCTGTCGTTTTTCTGTGTCTACATATCTTGTCAGAAAACATGAGACACCCCCCCCCCCCTACTAAACCCTCTTACCGTAACTTTGTACATATTATAGTATATACTTTACTTAGCGGTCAGGTCCGAGCTACGTACTATGACCTACGAACCCCGACCACGTGATCCTAAAGTTAAGAACTGAATGGACTAGTCAGTCCCTTATGAAGGACCTCCTTCACTGGGTCATCGATTTAAACTACTTATCTCTAAGTTCACGGAGAGATGAGATGGCCGTCGTCACTAGAATCCAAATCTGACTGTTACATTGAGTATTGTGTGTTATATGAAGTTGATCGTAGTCCAATTGACTAGGGATCTTTCTATGTCTTTCCTTTGTTAACTCTTACGTGTTGTCGTCGAAACATCTCAAAGGTACTGAGGGTCCGTGTGAAATACAGTAAGACGTGAACTTTCTTCGTATCATACTTTCTGTTCGATTGGTGCACGTCTTGAAGTGCAAACTTTCCAAGATCGGGATTCGAGTAAAGTTAAAAATACACATCATAAGATCCGTAAGTAAGTCCCGGTACCTGAGTACACGTATAAGAGTCGATATAGAGTAGTAGTTGTAATGTATGAATTTTTTATCCACGACATCGATCAGGACCTAACAGTTGAATAAAACGAGATTATGTTCAGATGAGAGTCTTTCAGGAACTCAACTATCAAGTTCTTTTTAACTACCGTTATGAAGATACAGGTCCTCCGGTTTTCTTTACACTCTTGGTCGATGTCTGTGAAAATTAGGTATCTCAATAAGTCTTCATCCTCGTCCTTACATCATCTTGTAATTCTTAATTTTTCAACACTTGTCTTCCTTTTCCCACGAAATTTTAGGATTTCATTCTTTTGAGTAGTAGTGTGACCTTGACTTTTATCAAGTTATCAATTTACACTCCCACTATATTACTCTCTACCCCCGACTTATTCATTTGTCTACATTCTTCTCTGTCGGTTTCGATGTGTACTAGAAATATTTGGTCTTATTCATAAACCTTACGGTGTCACTCTCTTGGTTCCGACACATTAACGTGTGTATGTATATATACGTGTGTATGTGAAAGTGTGGGTTTTATATGTGTATAAGTGTGTATACAAATATGTATGATGACGACGACGACGACCATTCAGCGAAGTCAGCACAGACTGAGACACACTGGGGTATCTGTCGTCGGGTGGTCCGAGGAGACAGGTGTCCTAAGAGATCCGTTCTTATGACCTCACCTAACGGTAAAGGAAGAGGTATATGTATTATGTACAAACATGTTAAGTAAAAACTTATGCTAACGAATACTATACCTCTTACCTTACCTAATCTTTTTCTTGTATCTGTTTTTCTAATCAATCTTCCCGTACCGGTGTTAGGTCAGTTTTCTATTTTGATCAAAACTGATATTATTCCTGTGTACCTGTCTCTCTTTACCAATCTAATCTTTTTGTATAGATCCCCCATCGTAACTGAAATTGTCGGAAGGGAACATCGAGTCAACCATTTCTTAGACGGAGACCACGTCCTCTGGACCCAAGCTAGGGACCCAGTCCTTCTAGGGAATCTCTTCATTTACCGTTGGGTGAGGTCATAAGAACGGACCTCTTAGGGTACCTGTCTCGTCGGGTCGTCCGACGTCAGGTGTCCCAGTGTTCTCAGTCTGTGCTGAATCGTTGATTTCTCTCTCTCGCTAATCATGTATTCCAACTTTTTCTTCAACCTTCCGAGTTGACTAATCTGGTACCTTGTTGTTCCTCTTTCTATGTCGAGGTAAAACCTTTCAAATTATGACTCGATAAATTCCTTCTAAGTTTATCTTTAATGGTTATCTCTCCATTTATTTCTTCCTACATCGAGTCTCAAAGACTTTTCAGTTGATTCTACTCTTAATGTTTCTTCATGAACGTGTAGATACCTCCACTGACTTCAGGTTAACACCCTCAGTTCCGGTCCAAGGTCTCTGACTTCTTACTATCCCCGTACTTCTTCGTCCTACTTGTTTACAAAGACATCAGACTAATAAACACAGGAGGGGTTTAGGGATTCAACTTTGGGATTGTAGGTCACACTGTAATCTTCCACCCCCGAAACCCTCCGTGAATCTGGTACTTCTACCTCAGAGTACTAACCCTGACCACGAAAGTCTTTTTTTCTCTCAAGTCTCTTGAGATAGATCGGGGAGAGGTGTACAGTCCCATGCTAGTCTTCAGACGTTGGGTCTCTTCCCGGGAAGGGTCTGGTACGACCGAGGATTGTAACCGTAAGTGTTAGAGGTGTTGATATCCTTAATGTAAAGAAAACAAATCTTCGATGGGTAAGACGACATGAAGTAATGTCATCGAGACTACCTGATTTTGTTCACATCTTATAAAAAGGTACTTAAACCGACTTTACCTTTCTGCATGTACTACTTTTAAGGTAGTGACGTACAGTAGACTACCACAAAAAAATAATAATATTTTTGTTCTATTTAAAAGACTAGTTACTTTTTATTTTCTGATTTATTAAGTAAGACTTACTGAACGTAGACTATAATATGTCAACACAAATAGAACAGGTGACTATTGACGAAGTTAGACGAGTGTCTATTAGAGGTTTAAATTAGAGTAAATTTGAATCATTATTTTAATACGTCGTATATACTTTTTTTGTATATAAAGAAATACTTTCTGTAGGACAGACGTAATATGTTGTGTCTTGTAGTTTATGTAAAATTAAAAACTAGATGCAATACGGAAAGGACCCGAAGGGACCACCGAGTCTACCATTTTTTAGAGGACGTTACGTCCTCTAGACCCAAACTATGGACCCAACTCTTCTAGGGGACCTCCTCCCATACCGTTGGGTGAGGTCATAAGAACGGACCTCTTAGGGGTACCTGTCTCCTCGGATCGCCCGATGTCTGGTACCCCAACGTTTCTCGACCTGTACTGACTCGTTGATTTATGTCGTGTCTTGTGGTGAGGACCTGTATATAATCATTTATTCAATTAAGTCTGGAGATAAGACTTAATTTCTGTTACTGGAGACAGTAAAGGAAACAATTGACTAATACTGGGACTTGGAGTAAATTTTCTACGGATGTACGTTTATTATGTTAAATGTATAAATAAAAGATTATTAAAGTTCTCAACTTACTGATCTGTGTAAATTACAGTTACTGATCCTGTACCCATGTTACTTTAACAGGGAGTCAGCAAAGTCTCTGGTAAGTGAAAAGTTTCTATGATATAACTTAACTTTAGGAAGGTCTTTCGACTTAGACCAGTAGCGACGGAGGGGAAGTGGTCGTGGCAGGACATAAAGTAGAGAACAAGATGGTGGACAATGACAAAGTCACGGACACCAATATTAAATATTTTTAAGGGGCGTGATATGGAATCGGGGTCAGACGAAGAAGGTTACTATAGAGGAAACTTCAGAGTTTCAAAAGGGAATACAAAACAGTCGTTGTATAAGAAGTAAAATCCTTTGGTCTATTATTTAATCAAAAATGTTGGTAAATAAAAGAAAAAGTATAAGACATTCGGACTTATCGAGTACGTTATTTTTGTATGGTCCCTTTTTTAACTATGTCATCGGTGTCTCAGATACCATTGAAAAGTATTTGTCGAGTTTTGACTAATTAATTAATGTAGATGGAAAAACCACTTTTCATTAAGTGTCTGTTTTTCTTTAGTGTCATATCTTACGATAAAAAATTCGAGAAGTTAAGTAAAACTCAAATAAAAAGTCAATTAAATAAAGAAATAAAAATATATTTAAATAAATAAAATTAACCTCCAATTAATGAAATGTTCTAACATAACCAAAACGGTATGTAGTTTTACTTAGGCGGTGTCCATATATACACAAGGGGTAGAACTTGGGGGGAGGGAGGAGGGAAGGGCATGGTAGGGAGACCCAGCAGGGTCACGTGGTCAGGGTTCGTAGGTCATAGTACGTAGCTTGGACCTGACCGCTGAGTAAAGTATATACTATAATATGTATAAAGTTACGGTAAGAGTTAATTAAATAAAAATTAACTTTCTATTAACGAAGTGTCACAACACAACCAGAGACGGTATGTAGGTGTACTTAGTCAACAACCATATGTCTACGAGGGAAACAAAACTTGGGGAAAGGGTGGAGGGTGGAGTGGGGTGGGGAGATGCAATAATATCGTGTGAACTAAACTTGGCGTAGTATGTCATTTAAAGGGGACCGATGGATAAAATGTATACGATCACGTCCAAAGGTACGATGACAGAGTCAAGTAGGGTTCGAGAGGAAGGGGGCGACACAGGCGTTCAGACAACAGATGTGAAACAGAGATGATTTCTGTTGGGAGCCTTACTCTCTTTTAGCAACGTCTACTTTGCTGACTGTTTCCTATTATAGGTCCTATATATTCGTCGAGTTGTAGTCCTTTTGTTTGTCGGGTTAGTTTTATACCCGGTTTCTGGATTTGTCTGTAAAGAGGTTTCTTCTATGTGTCTGCCGATTCTTTGCGTACTTGACTTCTTTGTGTACTTCTCTTCGAATCGTAGTGAGCAATAATCTCTTTACGCTTAGTTTTACTGTTACTCCGTAGTGGAGTGTGACCAGTCTTACCAGTAGCAATTTTGTAGATATTTGTTATTTACGATCCCTCCCAAACCTCTTTTGCCTTGGGAGAACGAGACAACCACCCTTACATTTGACTATGTCAGTGATACCTTTCGTGATACCTCTAAGGAATCTTTAGATGGTATACTGGGTTTTACGGTGATGACCCGTATTTGAGACTCTTTTAGTATTAGCTTTCTCTGTGTACATGGGTCTACAAGCGACGTCGTGACCTGCAGATCATCGTGGATCTACAGATAAGTGTCTACTCACCTATTTCTTCGACACCATGTAAATGTGTCACCTTATAATGAGTCGGTATTTTTTCTTGTGTAAACTCAGACAGGATTACTCCACCTATTTGTGTCTCGGATAAAATGTCTCACTTCACTCTTTCTTTTTTTATGTATCATATAATTACGTATGTATACCTTGGATCTTTCTACCACAACTACTTTGAGAAAGGTCCCGTCTTACGATAAAAATTTTTCAACTTATGGAGAGTAAAGGATAAGTAAAGATCATGACAAAATTCTTCGTTAGTGAAAATCAGTAAAATTAAGAGGAAAGGAGTTGTTAAAAGATGTAATCTACAAACAAGATAAAAAAAGAAATAAACAGTTTAAATCAGTCCGGATAAAATAAGAGACAATACTTGTACTACATTAATCAAGTGAATTTTTTAATCATGTAAGAATAAGGTAAAACAGGGACTCACACTATTACAATCATAATCAAACGGTTCCCACGATAGTGTTTCTTGGTTCTCCGAATTTGTTACCTTTACATAAAAAATTATCAAATATGTTTTTTACATATCAAAAAGTATTCTACTCCCAGGTAGGATTACCAGAGTAAATTGTAATGGAGAAATTTTCGGGGAGAGTTTATGTCAGTATGAGACTCCATCCTCCCCAATGTGACGTTATAACAATGACACACTTAAGTAATGTTTTAATTGGTTCTACGGATCTGTCTCTCTTATTTTGATACGAGGATTCAAACTAGATTACGTCGAGTTCCCTCTTCAAAAATGTACTCAAGGACAAAATGATGAAAGATCGTTAGTGTGTGTTATTATTTAGTAAAGTTATACAGAGTCTGGTGTTAACTATCAGTAATCTATAAGTCTTAGGATTAATGTCATATCCGATTTGTCTTTAACAGAAGAACTTTTGTAAAAAGTATCTTTTGACGAAAGTAAACTTGAATAATGAAATATTCATACAATGTTTTAGAATAAAATGACTTATAAATACACTTAGTGTAACAACAAACCTAGGATATAGAAGGAAAGAGAATTTGATGAGAAGACAAAACGACCCTTTGTAGGAGTTCTAAAAAAAGTATTTTTAAAAATGTCGGAAATAGTTTGTAACCGGTTTTTACATAGTTTAATATTCTAAAAAATTTTTCAGTAAGAGAAACCACAAATCAACCGAAACAGTTACATTTCGAAAAAAAGGTCCAAACTATAAAAAGACTAAAAATAAAAGAAGTGACAATAGACTTAAACAGGAAACTTAATTTGATATATAGAATTGAAGAGAGAGAGTGAGATACAAACAACACCAATACCTAACATAATATCGGTTAAGACAAATTAGTTAGAAATTTACAAAGCTAACTAGAAATAAGAATGGAAAAAAAAAAAAAAACCATAAAGAGAAAAAAGATAAGGAAAAAAGAAATATTTAGTACAAAAATTTCTTTGAAATATTTTGGAAACCCCAAATAAAGTATTTTAAGAAGAGTTTATAAAGTGCCATATTATTCCTGAAAAATTTTTGAGTAAATTATATTAAAACTCTCTTTAAATTTAGTCAACGAGTCATCTACTATAACTTAAATTTCAGGTCCCCGAAAATATTTTTGTAAGAATTTTGACGATCTGTATTATCCGGTGAAAGTTCCTTTTAATAAAACGTTAACGAAACTCGTCACTTGACAAAAACTCTTTTGATGTATATATGAACCCCATTCTGTACCTTTGGGTGAGGTCATAAGAACAGACCCTCTACGGTGCCCGATGTCAAACCACCCGATGTCAGGTACCACAACGTCTCGACCTGTGTTGATTCGCCGACTCGTGTGTACGTCGTGTGTGTGGGTATATATGAATAATGTAGTAATTGGTAAATTCAAATTAATTCTATGTGAGTATGTTCAAACTGTTCTTAAATATTACTAACATGTATTAACAAAGAATTATTGTTTCACACGTAAATTACTTAAAACTTAAATGATCAATGAACTCCTCACCCGATTTGAAATTAAAAATCGAACATCAGTCGTTGAAGAGAATTATAGATTTCTTTATACTTTTACATTTCTCTAATATTTTTGAACGTGACTTATTAAGTGTAGTTTCATATTGAACTTATAACCTCGTTCTTATTAAAATGTAGAGAACTTACTAGACAAGTACAATTCTTTTCCATTTAATTGAATAAAATTGACTCGTGGACCGACAATCATTCGTATTTCTGGGTAAATAAAATGTTGGTATTTTATCAAAAAAAAGGGGATACCGTATGTAACAATGAAAACAAGAAACAAGACCCTCATGACTTAACTAGGTATATGATGAGTCTCAAGAATTTGAAACTAGATGTCAGGTACTGACTACACCTACAATATGGAAAACCCTATTCACACAGACGTTTTAATTTTTTCATCTTTTTCTCAAATGCACTTGTATCCCATCTACTACTCTCTATGTCTCTTAACGGGTCTTTACAGGTAAAAGGTATACAATGATGGAAGGATAAGGTCTAAAAGGGACTTTCCAGTTACACTACTAGGAAGGAACATCGAATTACCTCCGTTAATTGTGGAACCGGTGACATCACATCCTATCTCACGACCTCTCCCAAAAGGAAGAACTGGGTTTATTCGTGTCCATAAGTTTCCTTTGTGATAACTTAAGCCGGGAAAAGGAGATAAGGAGAGGGGGGGGTTTTAAAAGTTATAGACCACCGTGTCGTCGTCGGTAGTATACTTGTACTTATAATTTTGTGTGTACAATTTTTGTCACTTGTTTTATTAATCTGCCTCAATTCTGTATGACACACGAAGTAGTCGTTCTCTTGGTTGGGAGTCAAAAGATTATAATCTCTTAGAGACACCGTGACCCTACCGTTTCTTAGACGGACGTTACTGCTTCTGGGCACAAGCTAACGACCCAACCCTTTTAGACCTCTTCCCTTACCGTTGGGTGAGGTTATAAGAACGGACCGTCCGATATTTAACATCGGATGGTCTCAGGAGGAAGACGTGTTAAGAGGTCGGTTCTTATGACCGTACCCAACAGTACGGGAGGAGGTCCTCTAGAAGGGCTAGGTCCCTAACTTGAACACAGAGATACAGAGGACCTAACCATTCACCCAAGAAATGGTGATTATGGTACACCCTTCGGGTTCCTAGTATTATATTAAACCTTTAGTAAAGGAATTAATCTAACTTACGATTTGAGGGTACTGAAAATTCTTAGTATGACAAGTTTTACTTTACTCATTCTCAAAGACCATTCTCGATGGGGTAGAAAACGACATACGAGTCGTAATCAGTAACTTTGGTGACTGAACGTCTGTTTTCACGTAGGGCTCATCACCCTTATCTAAACACTATTCGTAGGGTCGTCAAGGATTATCAAGGACCCTAGAACCGACTTGAGTTATTCCGTCATTACACTTTGATTGAGAAATGTTAGTCTTAACTAGGGTATTGTGATAGTTCGTGGCGTTGTTGATTAGTTAGTCGGTCCAAAGCTCTATTACTTGATGAGAGATAGTTGTCTTTTCAGAAGAATATCTTCATTGGAGGATTCGTCTAAGGAAGTTTATTGATATCTCGTCAAATCGGAGAAAGGATTCCGATTAAAAGGGAGACTATTTGTGGGACTTCCTTACTGAAATTTAGAGTTTCGATAACAAATTTTCTCAGTTACTGTTACTATATACGGTAAAACACACGGAAGGAAACATAGAAAGGTTTCGTGAACGTTATTCTAAACTTATTTACAATTAATACTGTCTCTTTTGGTCCGACCTTATTTTTTACACAAAATTGTCGTACAGATATTTATGAAGGTGTGTAAAAAGAATAAAGAAAAACAATTTACAAGTTAATGGAAATTGTTCTCTTGGTACAAACTCTAATTTAATGTTTATGCCAATTTTCCTTTTAATATTAATCCTTCTCAAAGATGATCTATACTACCAGTTACGGTTCGGAGTCTAATTATCTAGGAAGTACACAAATTTACACCGGGATTTCTGATTTCAACACCAACTCGATAATATTTCCTCTAAAATTCATCGTACTTGTAAGTACTATTAATTAAACACTTTTATATACACTAGTGAATGTAAAATATAAAAGGATGACTGTCTCAGTAAAGGATCCGTCCAACTATTCTTCAGATCCCCAGAGGTTCCTCTCTCCCCAGACCTTAAGAGTTCCTCCTTCTTTTTCAAACAGGGAGATGTAAGGAATCCCAATGTATTGTTATTACATAGGACGAATTCCTGTCAGAGACCTTTTTTGGAAGACCGATTAGGACAATAGAATTCCACATTTAATACCCTCATCCAGATCACTTCAGAAATGTTGGAGGTCCGCAAGAAAACTAAGTGACATTATTGATCAATCTCTCAGATATTGAGGTACCGATTGTAATCGTTCCCCCATGAGAAAGACGTGAGAAGACTACGGATACAGTCTTCGAAAGAGATAGAGGAAATATGAAATTATTTTGAAATAATGTGTTTTCGAGACTCGTTAGTTCGGAGTAGAGACCGGGGCCTAACTTAAGAAGAGGAGGTCTCCGGTTCTTAGGGCTACAGAAACACACCAAGTCGTTGTTGGAAAGTGATGGTCAAAAATACTATAAGTCTTAAATGTAAGATGTTTGTTTATCTACCTAAACAGAATAAAAGGAATTTATATAAAGAAAGTTTTTTCAATGAAATTTTTAAGAACGGGGAAGGTTGGAAAAGTAAATAGGAGGAACGATTATAAGTAAATATGAAACAGAAGTTGATATAAGATAAGAGACCAGTTATTTATCTTCATTTCTTTTCTTTGTTTCTTGTAATTGAAAAATAAGTTACATCAAAAGTTGATTGACATCCTTGAAAGTAAAGGATTCTTTGAACTCCGTTCAAAGGTAAAAATTTACGTGTCACCTTTAGTAGCGATTGACTTTTCCCCTACTTGTTCGACTTGACTACCTGGTCGAATTTGTAAAGTTGACTCGTTGTGTGGTCCGGTTTGTTTCATAGACAAAGAGAAACCACGTGTACGTGCGCGCGTGTGTGTCAAAGACATGAGTATGAGGACGATTAGTGTATGTTCACTGGTACAAGAGGTTTCGGGTGGTGTCTTGGGACCGGAATGGTGTTTTAAGTCCGTGTCGTCTTTTTGACTACAGTAAGTGTTTATTAAAAACTGAGACACGTTGAGGTATCTGCCGTCGGGTAGTCCGAGGGGGTAGGGACCCTAAGAGGTCCGTTCTTGTGACCTCACCCAACGGTAAAGGAAGAGGTTACGTACTTTCACTTTTCACTTTCACTTCAGGGAGTCAACATAGGTTGAGAATCGCTGGGGTAGGTACCTGACGTCGGATGGTCCGAGGAGGTAGGTACCCTAAAAGGTCAGTTCTCAAGACCTCACCCCACGGTAACGGAAGAGGTTAGTGACATGATTCTTCAATCTTTTTCAATTTCTTAATTCTTGTGTCTAGAGTTTCAAAAGAAAAAGAAAAAGAAAAATTGTAAGGTAACTTTCAGTAAGAATTGTCGACATGTCATAACATCCTTTTCGTCTTTACAGAATACTCTCTTTTGTGATACTCACTGTTTGTCAAAACTCATTGACATACTTGTTAATGACTTGTAAGTATTATAATGAATTAACTTCTTAACCTCCTGTTTGAGTCCTCTTATATAAGGTCTTACGTAAGATTAGGTCCGAAATCCTTGGGTCTTCGCAGAAGTAATCCCTCCAGAGAGAATTCCTTTTTTTTTTTTAATTTATACTTATGAGTCGGGTGGATCCCATAACCTTCACTGGATACGTTCACTCTTAGGAACTTTGACTTTGAAGTTTTCGAAATTTTATTTAGGGAGACATTAATGTTAGTAAAAAATATTCCTACTTCTTGTTTTCAGTTTTTGTGATTTACAACCGGTATAAAAGTATGTGACTCCGTCTCGATCCTAACTTTTATTGATCTCTAGAAAATTTCTTTTAATCTCTATGGTTCCCTTGTAAAGTAAGTTTCTACCCGAGTTATTTCCTGTCTTTACCATACCTGGATTTTCTTCGTCTTCTACTATCCTTCTCCACCGTTCTTATGTGTCGTGATATGTTTTTCTAGTAGTACTGGGTCTATTGTTAATACCACACTAGTGAGTGGATCTCGGTCTGTAGGACCTTACGTTTCAGTTCCCCCGGAATCCTTCGTAGTGATACTTGTTTCGATCACCTGTACTACCTTAAGGTCAACTCGATAAAGTTTAGGATTTTCTACTACGACACTTTCACGACGTGAGTTATACGGTCGTTTAAACCTTTTACGTCTTACAAATTTGATGGTGTGTTATGTGAGTAGAGTGTGCGATCGTTTCATTACGAGTTTTAAGAGGTTCGGTCCGAAGTTGTCATGTACTTGGTACTTGAAGGTCTACAAGTTCGACCTAAATTTTTTTCCGTCTCCTTGGTCTCTGGTTTAACGGTTGTAGACGACGTAGTGTCTTTTTAGTTCTCTTGAGGTCCTTTTGTAAAGGAAGACGAAATGACTGATACGGTTTCGGAAGATGACATATCTAGTGTTGTTTGACACCCTTTTAAGAATTTCTCTACCCTTATGGTCTGGTAGAATGAACGGAGGACTCTTTAGACATACGTTCAGTTCTTCGTTATCAATCTTGACCTGTACCTTGTTTTCTAACCAATGGCTAACCCTTTCCTCATGCAGTTCCAACATATGACAGTGGGAGGAATAAATTGAAAATACGTCTCGTATAGTACACTTTACGACCCGACCTACTTCATATTCGACCTTAGTTCTAACGGTCCTCTTTATAGTTGTTGGAGTCTTTACGTCGACTGTCGTGGGAATACCGTCTTTCGTTTCTTGATTTCTCAGAGAACTACTTTCACGTTCTCCTCTCACTTTTAAACCGAATTTTGAGTTGTAAGTCTTTTGTTTCTAGTACTGTAGACCAGGTACCGTACTGAGGTACCGTTTATCTACCCCTTTCTTACCTTTGTCACTGTCTGATAAAAAAACCCGAGGTTTTAGTGACGTCTAGTACTAACGTCGGTACTTTAATTTTCTGCAAATAAGGAACCTTCTTTTCGATACTGGTTGGATCTGTCTTATAATTTTCCGTCTCTGTAATGAAAAGGTTGTTTCCAGACAGATCAGTTCCGATACCAAAAAGGTCACCAGTACATGCCTACACTCTCAACATGATATTTCATTCGACTCGTGACTTATTAACTACTAAAACTTGACACGACAACCTCTTCTAAGGACTCTCAGGGAACCTGACATTCCTCTAGTTTAGTCAGTTAAGATTTCCTGTAGTCAAGTCTTATAAGTAACCTTCCTGACTACAACTTCGACTTTGAGAAATTATGAAACTGGTGGACTACACTTCTTGGCTGAGTAACTTTTCTGGGCCTACGACCCTTTCTGACTTTCGTCCTCCTCCTCCCCTGTTGTCTCCTACTCTACCAACCTACCGTAGTGACTGAGTTATCTGTACTCAAAGTCGTTCTAAGTCCTCAACCACTACCTGTTCCTCCGGACCGCACGACGTCAGGTACCCCAGTGTTTCTCAGTCTGTACTGACTCGCTGATTTGACTTGACTTGAACACTGAGATTCATGATTCTATACCTTATAAAGTATGGTTATTTGTTTCCACAGTGTCGGTAGTCGTTAAAGTATGGAGGTTTCCACTTAAAGAGTCGGATTTCCCGTGGGTCCTTCTTATTATGGACGATTGGGTAGATCGGTTCCGATACCAAAAAGGTCATCAGTACATACCTATACTCTCAACCTGACACTTCTTTCGACTCGTGACTTCTTAACTGCGAAAACTTGACACCACAACCTCTTCTGAAACTCTAAGGGAACCTAACGTTCCTCCGGGTTGGTCAGGTAGGATTTCCTCTAGTCAGGACCCACAAGTAACCTTCCTTACTACGATTTCGACTTTGAGGTTATGAAACCGGTGGAGCACGTTTCTCAACTGAGTAACCTTTTCTGGGACTACGACTCTCCCTAACCCCTGTCCTCCTGTTCCCCTACTGTCTCCTACTCTACCGACCTACCGTAGTGACTGAACTACCTGCACTCAGACTCACTTGAGACCCTCAACTACTACCTGTCCCTTCGGACCTTACGACGTTAAGTACCCCAGTGTTTCTCAACCTGTGTTGACTCGCTGACTTGACTTGACTTGTCCTTCGGTAGCCAGTGAGGGGTACCACTCGTGACACATCGATATCCCTAACACTTTTTTGTGTCCTACGACCAGGGTCTCTCGACTCCGGTCTACGTATATTTTCCTGTTAAAGTCACTCATCTGAGAACACAGAAGGGTATGTGTCTTTTTACACGATTTAAAATTCTTTATTAAATAAAATTAACCTTCGATTAATGAAATGTTATAACATCAGCCAAAACGGTATGTAACTGTACTTACTGGGTACCCACATGTACACAAGGGGTAGGACTTGGGGCGGGGGGGGGGAGGTGGAGGGAGGGGTAGGGTAGTCTCAGTAGGGTCACGTGGTCGGGACTCGTGGGACAGAGAACGTAACTTGGACCTGACCACTTTAAGGAATTGAACTCTATAGACCAAAAGGAATTAATTTTTATGACAAGACGACAAGTCTGATGGACGAAAAACACCGTTTGAAGACATGTTGGACTGAGAAGAGGGACGGAGTCCCTTGTCAAGAGAGTCCCAATGAACTCTACGACAGAGAGCCCGAACTTCATGATTTTTAAGGGTGGTTTATTTTATATTGAGAGTTTAAATTGTAACACTGATAAAAAATTCAGTTGTCATAGTGTGAGAATTGTATAAAATATAACCCAAAATATATGTACTAAAGAAGTTGAAGGTATACTCCTTATTACGTGTAGGGTGTGTCGAAGGAAAATTCACCTTTTCACATTTCACTTTCATAATCAGTGAGTCAGTACAGGTCGAGAAAGACTGGGGTACCTGACATATCGGGTGGTCCGAGGGGATAGGTATCTTTTTCCTTTGAGAACTTTCATTGGTAGAGACTAGTGACTTATAACTTTTCGTTACTCGATAATTTTTAGGTATCCATTTTGTCACCGAAAACCAGGTAAAACTTCAAAAAGAAAAAATTAATAAACTCTATAGTTTGTAGTCAAAATGCGTTACGGTAATGTTGACTTAGAAGGGTAAAATTTATTATCGTCGATTTTAAAGTAAATTTAACACTCTCAAATTCACACAATTAAATTTATAAAAATCACTTCTATCAAATTACCGAAGATCCTGTCAAATTCAAGAGATAATATTATACAATAAAGGTCCGTATTACTATCTTTATGAGATTTCGGAAGCTTTTTATACTCACACAACTTCCAAGTTTACAAGATCTACTATTTGTAGTTCGGTACGACTTTTAATCTACGTAAAATCTTAGTCGAAAGATTGTACGTTAATAAATAAAATGATACATACCTATTACGACAAGTTGTTTAATTTTAGTTTGTTACATGCGTCTCTTAATTAAGTTATATAATGAGTAAATCCTTAGATTCCTTTTACTCGTTATACTCTTATTTTATTTTTTATACGTAACGTAAAAATTATTTAGTTGAGTAAATAAAAATATTGTAGAAAATCCTTATTTTTCAGAGGGTCTTATTTTGGTAGTGTTTAGATTAAATACCCTTTTATTTTGAAATTTTCGGAATAACCCTGACATCAAACGTCCCTAGATCTTTACAAACTAAAATGTATATCGTTCAATAAAACTTTATTATTACATTAGAGTTACCTTATCTTTAATATCCAAATTTTTGTCGGTTTCAAACCCTCTGTTTCCCTATCAGGTGAGTTTTATATTCTGATGGTGATTAGGTGGTAAAAAATGCAGTCGACATGGGAAGGGAGTCTTGTTAAAATTAATGGGACTCTAGGTTTTAGTACAAGTTTGGAAGATGAAATTTAAAAATATATCCTTACAGTCTACGTCCTGATAAAGAAATATTCAAATTCCTATGAAGGAAGTCTAATCATTCCCTTTTGTTTGTTTGGTTGGGTCGAAAATTTTATCGGTCCATCGATAGGACAGTATTACACTCTACTGTTTTACGGAGACACTCTTCTACTTCGGTTATAACATCCGTAAGACTGTGTTGCGACCCGATGCTCACTGGAAGACTCCTATACAGTCCTCTTAGAACAAGTCCACTAACAGTCGGTGATTCGGTACTGCTACGACTACCGGACCTTGGTGTTTATCATACCTTTTCCTGTCAGATGCTGTGAGATTCTAAAGTGATGAGATAAGTATTACTGTACGTGTGTGAATTTGAATACTTAACGAATAAAGACTTTAAACGGTAAATTACAAAAGTTTGACGTCAACTGACACACAATTGACTTCGACACTCTTCTTTCGAGTCTCTAGGTTCCCAGGTGACATGAGAATATTTGGAAAATTAAAAGGGGGTTTGTCGTCATTACGGAGATAAAAAGAAAGACTAAAATCATTAAACTCATAAAAAATTTTTAGATTAATCGATTTCCAAACAGTCAAAACAAAAAGAAAAGTTTCCTAGTTGAAAACTAGAATAACTATAAAAATAACGAAATGATAAGAGATACAGTATATAGAGATAAACTCAGAAGTAATAAGAGAAGGACGATGATTAAAACCCGAATCAAAGAAGAAAAAGATCAGGGTATCAACATTTCAACCAAAGAATATATATATAAAAAATTACTTTCACGAATATCGATATGTAAAGGGGTGATCGTAAAGAAACGACATAATATACACAAAACCAGGTTAATAAAGTTTAGGAATTTCACTACGACAATGTCATGACGTGAGTTATACGGTCGTTTACGTCTTTTGCGTCGTCACCCGTGTCCTGACCTTTTCAGTCAAAAGTAAGGTTAGGGTTTCTACCCGTTACGGTTTCTTACAGGTTTGATAGCGTGTTAATGTGAGTAGAGTGTACGATCGTTTCATTACGAGCTTTAAGAGGTTCGGTCCGAAGTTATCACGTACTTGGTACTTGAAGGTCCACAAGTTCGACCTAAATCTTTTCCGTCTCCTTGGTCTCTGGTTTAACGGTTGTAGGCGACCTAGTGTCTTTTTCGTTCTTTCAAGGTCTTTTCGTAGATGGAGACGAAATGACTAATACGGCTTCAGAAACTGACATACCTAGTGTTGTTTGACGCCCTTTTATGAAGTTCTCTGCCCTTATGGTCTGTTGAAATGGACGGAGGACTCTTTAGACATACGTCCAGTTCTTCGTTGTCAATCTTGACCTGTACCTTGTTGTCTGACCAAGGGTTAACCCTTTCCTCATGCAGTTTCAACATATAACAGTGGGACGAATAAATTAAATATATGTCTCATATAGTACACCTTACAATCCGACCTACTTCGTTTTTGACCTTAGTTCTAACGGTCCTCTTAATAGTTATTGGAGTCTATATGTCTACTGTGGTGGGAATACCGTCTTTAACTTCTCCTTGATTTCTCGGAGAACTACTTTCACTTTCTCCTCACACATTTTTCGACCGAATTTTGAGTAGTAAGTCTTTTGATTCTAGAACCGTAGGTGAGGGTAGTGAGGTACCGTTTATCTACCTCTTTGTACCTTTCTCACAGTCTGAAATAAAAAACTCCGAGGTTTTAGTAACACCTACCTCTGATGTCAGTACTTTAATTTTCTGCGAACAAGGAACGTTCTTTTCGATACTTTTGGATCTTCTCTTCACTTTTTCACTTTAGCGAGTCAGTACAGGCTGAGAAACGTTGGGGCACCTGACATCGGATGGTCCGAGGAGACAGGTACCCTAAGAGGTCCGTTCTTATGACCTCACCCGACTGTAAAGGAATTATCATATAATTTTTCGTCTCTGTAATGAAACAGTTGTTTCCAAACGGATCAGTTCCGATACCAAAAAGGTCGTCAGTACACTCTCAACCTGATATTTCATTCGACTCGTGACTTCTTAACTACGAAAACTTGACACCACAACCTCTTCTGAGAACTCTCAGGGAGTCTGATGTTCCACTGGGTTGGTCAGTTAGGATTTCCTTTAGTCAGGATTTATAAGTGACCTTCCTGACTTCGACTTTGAGGTTATGAGACCGGTGGACTACGCTTCTTGACTGAGTAAACTTTTTTGGGACTACGACCCTTTATAACTTCCGTCCTCCTCTTCCCCTACTGTCTCCTGTTCTACCAACCTACCGTAGTGGCTGAGCTACCTGTACTCAAACTCGTTCGAGACCCTCAACCACTACCTGTCCCTTCGGACCGCACGACGTCAGGTACCCCTACGTTTATCAGTCTGTGCTGACTTACTGACTTGACTTGACTACACAAAACCAAACAACATGAAAAATAAAAAAGATTAGTAAAATAAAACGAACACTAAAGAAGCTAAGTCACCTGAAAATTTTGTACAAAATTTTGATTTGATATCAAGTAAATGTTACAACATTATCAAAGTCCTCGTATAGTTTCACTAAGTCTATATACATTCTACAAGAAAAGGTCTATAAAAAGGAATATCCATACGTGACCTAAAAATTCTTACACAAAAAAATTAAAAGTTCTGAAAGTAATTCAAAAGGTCAAAGGAAGACAATAACTAAAGATTGAAGTAGGTAACGACAATCTCTTTTATGATGAAAGATAATATAGAAGGAAAATTTTGGATAACTTAGAGTTAAACATCGGCTTGTATACAGGATAGGGTTGTTTGTCAGGTACTTGTGAACTTATACGTATGATGACAACTCATCTCACGATATCCCTCTTCCATTACCGTGGGGTGAGGTCATGAGAACGGACCTTTTAAGGTACCTACCTCCTCGGACTACCCGACGTCAGGTACCCCAGTGCTTTTCAGTCTGTGTTGACTTGCGGAAGTGAAAGTGACAAGTGAAGGTACGTAACCTCTTCCTTTACCGTTGGGTGAGGTCACAAGAACGGACCTCTTAGGGTCCCTGACCGCTCGGACCACCCGACGGCAGATACCCCAGTGTGTCTCAACCTGTGTTGACTTCGCTGAGCCGTCGTCGTGGTCGTCGTACGATATCTACAGATCAGTCTAGATCAATCTAATAACGCAACAAGTTCAAAAATAAAAGGATAAAAGATAGGTAACAAGATAGTCAATAACATGGGTAACTCTCACCTCATAACTTCAGAGGTTGATAACTCACTAACAGATAAAGAAGTTAAAACAGTTTAAGACATAGTATATAAAACTACCATATAATAACCGATACATTTTATAAACGTTAATAACATAAAATAACTCGACAACTTATAAAATAATTATTTCTTATAGAAACATTGAAAAAATATAAAATTTTCTGAGAAGACCCGAAACAAGGAAAAAGAAGTTGGAAAAAAGAAAGACAAGGAGACTGAATTAATGAAAAGTAGTAAGATGGAAGTCCAAATCACCAAGTAAGAAGACAGACGTGTTTAGACGGAAACTTAGGAGAGATCACTGAAACATTTAAAGTTAACAATATCAAAAGTCGAAGACTTAAAGGAAAACCAAAGAAAGATCCAAAAGATAGAAAAATTCCTACGAAGGTAAAAAAAGGATAGACCAAAAGGACTGAAAGAGACACAAAAGGAATCACGAAACTTCTAGAAATGTTGTTATCAGAATTTCGGAATAAATCATCAGTACAGTAAGTAGTCCAGAGAGGAAAAAAGATTTCTTAAATAAATAAATAAAAACCGACGCGAACCGGAAACAACGACGTACATCCGAAAGAGATCAACACCACTCACCCCCCCACGACGAGAAGTAACTCCATACGTCCGAAGAGTGACGCCGTCGAAGAGAACAAGGACTCGTGTTTGAGATCCGTGTGCTCAAGTCATCGACACCGAGTACCCGAGATCCCGTATCCAAGAGATCAACACCTTACACCCCAATCGACGAGACGTCGTAAACCCTAGAAGGGTCTGGTCCCTAGGTTAGATACGGGGTACGTGACCTTCCGTCTAAAAATTAGTGGTCCCTTCAGGGGTTCAGAAAGAGTCCCCGTCAAAAACAACTAATTAAAAAAGGAGATTCATTCAGTATGAAAAGACAAAGAACAGAACACAAAAAAAAAAAAAAAAAAAACTTTTGACATATAAATTTAGATTCTCACACTATTTAAACCTTCAATCCAAGAATCAGAAGGGGTGTCAAAAGACAAAAACGAAAATAAATTAACCATATGTGGCAAAGCCACGGTTTCCAGTTTAATTCCATATTTGAATTTTGTATACATCCAGAAGATGAGACGGAAGGGGACCGGCACGTGTCTCTGAAAATTAAAGAGGATATATACGTCAAAGTAAACTTATAGAATCAGAATTATAGGTCGAGAGCTTTCACTCTTTTTTCTTTTTACTCCCCTTTACTTTTTCATGACCGAGAAATTCAGAAGACTTCTGTAAGTGGATCTCCCCGTACCTAAACGTAGTTACCCAATTCTTCGTTGTTACTGCTGACGGTTGGAAAGACACGGAGACACTAGACTTCGTCGTTTTTCTTTGATCTCATGTCAAGGGGTCATAACCCTTGTGTCCAAGGAAAAACGGGTGGAACTGAGGATTTCAAGCCACAATCGAGGAGAACATTACGTCCGTGTCGATAGACGGTGTCTTGACCTCCGGACCCTACCCATTAATGACAAAACTCCACTTTATACTGGTTTTTTGAAGAAAATTTTTTAGATAGTTTTAGATCCCAACGGTTCCTACTCCTTAAAAAAACACAAACACACACACAAACACACAAACGTACACACACATCTCGTAACGATTAACCTCATTTAAAACATACACATACTCGTATTTAACCCCGTTTAATGATCCTTTGTTAAAACTGTGATAAATCGTTTTGAAAGTAAAATAATAATTGAGTGGAACCGTGACGGGACGTTTATTTAGTAATATATTCATAAGTTTCTATACAACTGTTTATAAATTTTTTACCTTTATTGATACAAGGAGTGATACCCAGACGACTATATATTCATAAGCTTCTATACAAATGTTTATAAAATTTTTACCTTTATTGATACAAGGAGTGATACCCAGACGACTTTTATCAACTACCCTTTTTCGGATACATCCATACACCATATAACGTTATTTACTTATACTAAAAAAGAACCCATTTTGTTTTCTTTTACAATTGTCAGCAGAAATTTCTCTGTAAAATCAACCTTTGTGAAAATAAGTGATCATAATAAAATGGAAAAATTATATCTAACTAAAAATTTTTAATAAGAAGAAGGAACCAACAAAACGTTTCAAATTATCTAAAAGTACCACCATTTTAATACTCGATATAAAGGATACACCCTTTTATAACATAGATGGATCGTTAGCTAGAAACATTCGTTTATTGACAAAGGTATCATCATGATAAGTAAAGTTCGTAGTGCGATAAACTCCGTCATTACGAGTTACTACACAGTATGTGTTGAAATTTTGGTTCTAACTTTCGATACAGACTATTTTTCAGTTTTAGTCTATAAAGGATATCAACAAAGAATAAATATCGTACTTATTTTCTCCTCGACGAATCTAAGTATCAGTGTCTTTTCTGGAGTTTAGTATTTTTCTATTTAAATTATAGAGAACGACCTATGGTAAGATTTACAACCGATCACTTGTACATTTTTATGACGATGTAATCTAAAGAGTATCTTATCACCTTATAGTACATGAAAAATCGTGAGTTTCAGTTAAAAATTAGGACCAAGAAGATAAATAGTCGATAAATTGAAAATACATTGTTGATGAATTAAAAAAGTTCGGAGACATAGAGTAAAGTTTTAAACCCCACTTATTGTGTTATGTTGACTTAACCAATAAAAACGACACATTCTGCTGTTGTATAAAACCATAGTGTTATTCTTAAATGAAAGAATACAAATTCCGTAAATCGACTACATCGGACCCGAGTACATCCCTGGAGTAGACCCGACTTAAAGTCCACTGAGTCAAGACAAGGTACATGGACGGTAGATAGTGTGCCCTAGTCGTCTTCGAGACCCTTACAAGAGTCTTCAGTCCTTTGGTTTATCTTCGTGAGTTTCAGAGGACTACGGATCCAAACCTTGACCGTGTGGTAGTGAAGGTAGCTTATGGTGATCCGTTTTATTTAAAGAACACCATCCCTCACATGAGAAAACCTCTTATTGAGATCCTAATGTAATGTTTCCTACACATATGTTACCCTTCGTTTCTTAACTCGGTAATTACAGTAGTTAGATGGAGTTGTTGTCTCAAATTATGTCCATTTCTAGATTAAACGTCAACAAGTTTTTATAGTACCAAGAACCAAACTCCATTGTCTTATACTGACTGAAAAGTTCATTTTTCCTCCATGTGATCTTTCTATGATTTCCGAGTCACTTAACAACACTGAAACCTTTCTCAAACTCTTTCATACTTTTTTGATACTTCAACAATATCTCAAATCTTTCGGTCCTCATATGGATGCCTATACTAAATTTTTGTAAGGATTCAATCACCTTCCTTCCTTTATTATTTCTAACTCTGTCCTTGTTCGTTTAATCTCTTAATATTTTTGACTCTTTTCTCGACTAAAAATACTTTTCTACTTGTTTTGACTGGATAGAAATCTATCTGCTTCTTTTTGCATTTTTAAGGTTATTTGTTTTAGTCTTTAGTTTCCCTTCGATAGTATCGAGTACGGTGTCATCATTTTTCCTAATGTTCACTGACGATATTTACTAAAATACCACTATGTAATTTTTTATATCTTCTTTACCTACTTATAGATCTTTGTCTTGGATACTTCTGATTTGGTGTTTCTTCTCTTTTGGCTTGTCAAGATGATTCCTCTAACTTGGCGATTAATCGTTAGAGATTTGTTTCTTTACCTCTTCCGTGACCGTGGGGTGAGGTCATGAGAACGGACCTTTTAGGGTACCTACCTCCTCGGACCACCCGACGTCAGGTACCCCAACACTTCTCAGCCAGTGCTGACTCGCTGAAGGGAAAGGGAAAAGTGAAAGGACGTAACCTCTTCCTTTACCGTTGGGTGAGGTCACAAGAACGGACCTCTTAGGGTCCCTGACCCCTTGGACCACCCGACGGCAGATACCCCAGCGTGTCTCAACCTATGCGGCCTTCACTGTCGTCGTCGTCGTCGTTTGTTTCTTTTCGGTCCCGACCTACCGAAGTAACCACTTCAGGTCGTTTGTAAGTTTCTTTTTAATTACAGTAAGGAAGAATTTGAGAAGGTTTTATTATCTCCTCCCTTGTAAGGGTTTGAATACTCCGGTTATAATGGAACTACGGTCTCGGTTTGTTTCTATCATATTCTTTTATTTTGAGGTTTCGTTATAAGGAATGCTTGTAATTACGTTGTTAGGAGTTGGATTATGTCGTTTGAGTTAAATTCTCGCGTCATTTACTAGTATTTTGTACTAGTTGAACCTAAATAGGGACCTTACGTTCCTATCACGTTGTATATTAATAATTGGTTACACAATGTGGTTCAACTGTCTCTTTTTCTTATTTTGAAATACTATAATAGTTATCTACATAATTTCGTAAACTGTCGTAAGTTATAGTGAAATACTAATACTAATTTTTTGTATTTTGACCCTTCTCTTCTTTTCATGGAGTTTATTAATTCCAGTATAATTTTTTTGGGTTTGGATTGTAATATAGGTTGTTATTTTGGAACTTTCGAAAATTCTCGTTGTTGTTTCGCTATTGGTACTGAGAGTAGTAAAGGTAAGTTATATCATTATCTATGAGATCGGGTCTCCTTAATCCAGTCTTTCTCTCTCTTTTCTGTGGGTTTAGTCTTTCCTTCTTCATTTAATAGAGATAAATCTCGACTATACTGAATACATATATTTGAGATTTCTAAGGTGTTGTTTTGTCTTTTAACAATTTTTATTTAAGTCGTTTCAACGTAGGATTTTTTAATTGTTTTTAGTAAATGTACGGACATGTGATTGTTATTAGACCTTTCATTTAAGTCTTTTGTTAAAGAATATGTTATCGTAATATTTATCATTCTACGAAGTCTTATTGGAATTGGTTCGTTCGTTTTCTGGACTTTCGATATTTTACGACTTTTTTACTCTATGTTTAGTTACCTTTCTACAAGGTACAACTACCTAATCTTTTGAAATATAACAATTTTTCTACCAGGAATGAAAGACTTCACTAAATGTCTAAGTTAAGTTAAGGATAGTTTTGGAATTACCATAGAAAATATCTTTATCATATCAAGTAGGATTTTAAGTGTACCTTGATGTCTTTTTTGTTTGTTCGTTGTCTTGCTGGTACTTTTCCTTCTGTTTCGACCTTTAGAGTGTGAAGAAATAAAGTTTTGTATAATATTTCAATGTTATTAAGTACAGAACGTAACGTAATTCTGACTGTAAACATATTTGTCTTCTCTTCTCTCTCAAGGGTTTGTCAGGATACATATATGTCTTGAAACCGGTGGAGTACGTTTCTCAACTGAGTAACCTTTTCTGAGACTGCGACCCTCCCTAACCCCCGTCCTCCTCTTCCCCTACTGTCTCCTACTCTACCGACCTACCGCAGTGACTCAGCTACCTGCACTCAAACTCACTTGAGGCCCTCAACCACTACCTGTCCCTCCGGACCGCACGATGCTAAGTACCCCAGCGTTTCTCAGCCTGTGCTGACACGCTGACTTGACTTGACTTAGAAACTGTTACCACGGTACTTACGAGTTTTCCCTTTTTGTCAGAACAGTTGTTTATAATAACCCTTTTGACCTGTAGGTGTTTGTTTTCTCACTTCAACCAAAAAAATTTAATTTGGGATGTGTTTTAACTTGGTTGAGTTTTGGATTATTTTCCTCTGTATCCTCTTTTCGAAACACTGTAACGAGAACCCTCACTAAAGGAAATATACTGTAGTTTTAGTGTTAGTTATCTTCGTTTTTATCGGTTCACCTTGACGTGGTCTGATTGTATAAGAAATGTCGTTTCTTTTGTTATCTCACTTTTGTATTGATCGTCTCATCCTCTTTTATAATCGTTCAGTATATAGGTTATTCCTCAATTATAAGTTTGTGTATTATTTAAGAATCTGGTGTGATTGTTTTTATATTAGGTAATTTTTACCCCTTTTTTCATCTGTAAAAAGGTTTCTTCCGTAGGTTTGTCGGTTGTCTATATACTTATCTGGTCCCTTTGCATTTAGTTTTTTCGTCTTACTCTATAATGTTGGGTAGGAAATTCTACGAACAGACAAATAATTTTGTTTGGTTTTGTTTTTGTTCTTCATTCCCAACCGACACCTCTATGACATTAAGAACGCGTTACAAGAAACCTTATACTTTATCACGTCCGTGTTACTTCGTGCTGTATTTCCAAGTAGTTTTTTAATTTTTATCTTGATGGTATACTAGGTCGTTAGAGTAGAGACCAATAGACAGGTTTTTTATATTCGTCCAAGATTTTCTCTATAGACAAGAGGGTACACGTAACGTCGTAATAAGGGTTCTTGGTTCTTCAACTGTATGATTTACAGGATGTTACCTACTTGTCTAATTTTCACACTAAATATGTGTAAATGTCACCTTATAATAAGTTCGTATTTTATATCTTGAAGTCATTATACGATGTAGTACCTACTTCGAACTTCTGTAATACGATTCCTTTCATTCGGTTAGTGTCGTCTTATTTATAACGTACTAATACTCGATAGAGTTCGTCAGTTTCAATAGTTTCGTATTTCATCTACCACCAACGAGTCACTTCTCCCCTCACTCTATAGTCTTAAAATATAAGTTACCCATATTTCAACTTCACTATGTTTTACTTTTCGAACAAGTTGTTGTAGTAACGATATGTTATTACCGGGAGTTCAATTTTGACATAAATTTTTAGACAATCCTATAATCTAAAGTATATAAACAATGTCGTTAAAAAATCTTCCTTTTTAGTTTTATTTTTCAAGAGAAACTCAAAATCCGAAATGTGTTTTAACTAGTAAAAATAATACAAGTTTCAACTGACTTCTAGTTTCATTTCACCTTCTTTTTATGTACTTTTCAGTCATCGGGAGGACAATTATAACCAAATACAATTATATCGGATATCTCTAGTGTTTTACTGTCAAGAAAACAAGAAAAAAAAGGGATTGATATTGAAAAACGATTCGAAGGATTCTTGGTATCTGCTCAAAGTTATGTCTTTGAATGATCTCATTGTAAACTCAGTTTTTTTTTTAATAAAATTCCTTATTAGTAAACATTAGTCTTTTAAAGTTAAAAAACGAAGAACATACCACACGTAATTCACGTGCACACACGTGCACTGGATTTATACACTCTTCGTTGCCTTTATATACTCTTCGTTGAGGGGAAGATTTCCCCCTTTGCCTGGAGTAATAGTTGTATCCTAAAACCTAAACTTATTCTTTAGTCTACCGAAGTGTTTATATTTCCAAGTCTTAAATTTTATAATAAAGTCTGGGGACTTGAGGTGTAGTGTAACTTTCTTTATCTTTGAACATCCATATCTGTATCTGGTTTTACCTCTTTACTTACGAACTCTCCGTAATAAATAGGAGTTCAAGATAACAGATAAAGTTTGTTATGAGATAGAGTTAGAAACGTATTAATTAAGGGATCGAGATCTTAAAATATCGATTAATCTTTAGTTGGTAAGTCCTGTCTATGACGTCAATGGATAGTTAGTCTTTCGTTTGAAATATATTTGGGGAGGGTTTTCGACTACACTATAAAATGATTAGGTCAAAAGTCTTAATACCCGTGTTCGTCAAAGTCTGAACGGTTCAAGTCCGATAGTCACGTGAAAGTACACATACTCGAAACACCTTACGTCAAACTTTGACATATTGGGACAGAATTTTGAAATGTTTTGAAATTATTATAAAGTCGTAGTTTTTAAGAGTTTTTGAATTCCCGTCTTGTCTAAAACACTTGGGGAAATTTAAATCTTCAGTATACTGAGGACTTGACTTGTGACTTATTATGTAACAAAATGACTCAACTTCAACACAAACTTAATAACTTATAAAAACCGTTAGACATCAATACGACTCCCATATCCCCATTCAAGTAATAAACAAGACCCGTGGGTCCTACGATGTTTGATCTCATATAGAAAGACTCTTCGGAGTCTTCAAGACAGTACTAGAGTAGCTAGGACCCTCCTGAAGGAATCTCTACTCATAGACGTGAAGTGTGGTACACTGGGGTGGTCGGAACCGTTGTTTGGTAATCTGGTTTTACCTCTGGACGAGAACTCCATAGACAGGTGTCTAACCACCCTACGTCCTATTCGTTCTGACTAGACTTTTTGAGATGGCTCTTGTGGTGGTATATTTAACCTACCACTAACTGTCCGAGGTATTCTAGCAGGGAGACATCCTCGAACTTACTTCCCCATTCGTCGATTTTGGTACTTTGTTCACCTTCAATACCCAGTGACCTTCGGTCATCACGTCATCATTAATTTCTCTGTCTTTCTTTTTGTATCTTTTTAAGTTATTATTGTATATTTGCATAACTCTCATTTCATCTCTGTGATTGTCCCAATCGTATTGGGATCCCTCCTCTGGACTTATGGACAAAGTCCTCCGTTTACGATTTTCTCCACGACTGAGTGGTCACCACGACTATCTGGAAAGAGAGACTTGGTGTTCTTGTTGTAAGACAAGGAGACAGGTCGTAATGAAGAACCGACGACTTCGGGTAAGAAAAGAAGGAATGGAGTAGTACATAGAAACGTTCTGTCGAAGTAAAAATAGTCTTTGCTTTCGTCCATAATAAAAATAAGGAACACTAGTCCTTTCCGGCTTTCCTACGTAATTAGTGATGATAAAACTGATTAAAATCGGTCAGTCAATTAGTGTCTTTGGATCTATATCAGTCCGATTAATCCTTTCGTTCAGTTTTGATAATAGTCTTTCATTGACCACGATATAAACCTGAGGAGGTAAAAAAAAGTGGACAAAGATTAAAACTTTCACTCCCATCGTATACCTCCTCGAACATTACTTAATTTTTCTGTCTAAACGTTACCTTGACCATCATTCACCCAGTATCCAGAGATTCAGAAAAGTCAATAGGTTATTAGTAATTGATAAAAAGAGTTATATCAACTCTTAACTACATGAATACGATCCCAGAGATAGGTCTTTATTTCATATATGATTTTAAAAGTAAGGATGAGGTAGGATATCCATCGTTACCAACGACCTGATAATCAGGTTGGTTGACCGATACGTCAGTATGAAAGTCCTCCAAATTAATGTCTAGAGAATTGTTTCTATGCGATGGATGAATTTCGTCCATTACATTTTACCACTTGACAATACACGTTAGTCAGGTACTTTACAAACCGAAACAGATGTATTACGATCATCAGTACGGTTTTATGCGTTATCACAGGTCAAAAAATTGAAAGTGTTCTTTACCTTAAAATTCGAAAGAACTTTCTATTTTAGTAGATCGTTATAACCCGGTATAGGGTGATGATCATTGATGATGATCATCATTGATCATTGATGATCAATGGTGATGATCCATTCCCATTTGACATCGACAGGAAAACCTACCCCTTATTTGAAAAGGTAAACATTACCAGTGACGATATAGTGCAACTACGGAGTGTGACTCTATCAATATTATTTAGACCAATAAATAGTAATATGAATATATCAACAAAATCGAATCTCAATTCTCTTTTTTATGAAAACTCAGATATTGACAATTTACATTCTTTCTTCAGAGACTTAAATGTTTTTGTCTCCTCTTACATAAAACCACTTTACCTTTTATGAACAGATTCAAAGTGTACGTCTGTTACACACAGAGCAAGTTTTTTTATATCACGGTATAAAGTATTCTTTTATAAGGTCCCGTACGAGACAGAACAAAATATCCGTAGACTTAAAAGTTAGGACTAGATTTTCTCTCACGAATTAACAACTTATCTTATATAGAAAAAGATCGTCAAGAAAGGATACCTCGATTGGTCAGTTTCAAAACAACAACCAAAACTTCTTTCGTTTCGTAAAATGATACCTTGGACTACTCTTCTCGACTGAGTAAACCTTTCTGGGACTACGACCCTTTCTAACTCCAGTCCTCTTCTTCCCCTACTGTCTCCTACTCTACCAATCTACCGTAGTGGCTGAGTTACCTGTACTCAAACCCACTTGAGGCCCTCAACCACTACCTGTCCCTCCGGACCGCACGACGTTAAGTACCCCAGTGTTTCTCAGCCTGTACTGACTAGTTTATTTGACTTGACTTGGTGAGTGTTTCTTTTGATTCTACTTTTATATTTTTATTATACACAAAATTGTTCATAATAAGTACAATTATTGATAGTTATCATTAGTTAATTCTTTCTTGGTATAACCTTCCAGTGAATGTATATAGTGTGAGGTAAGAGATAAAAACATTTTACCCCCAATCATGGGATTAAAAATTTTATTTCTTAGATCCCAGTCGTTCAAAGTTACTCAACGGTTCAATGCTTTATAATAAATTACAACCATTGACCTTCAACTTGTTCCAGACAAACCTAGGTTTAGGACACGATATAGGTTATATGGTCGAGAAGATTTTACACAAAACGACCGTTTATAATAGCTAACTATAAATATAGAAAACTATAGTGTTCTTTAAAACCGGAGAGTAGTTGTACTATATATAATCCTTTACTCTACTTTACAATCTTAACAAAACTCTGGAGGTTTAAGAATAACCATACCTTTAGTAAAACGTGTTACATTTATAAAATTGACTAATTGTGAGTTTCAAAAGGTCTAATTTAAGAACGAAAGAAAGGTATCTCGTGATCAATAAACGGAAACTGACTTAACAAGTAAGTAGAGTATTAAAGGAACCACTACATATAAATTTAATAACCAGTAGATTTATTTATTTACGTGTTAAAATTGTTTTTTTTTAGATATTTTGTGTGTGTGTCTCCTTTACTAATTTTAAAGATGAATTCGAAGGTAATCTCATAATAATTTCTTTTAGAAATACGGTAATAAAATCCAAACTATAATAGTGTGACCAAAGTATTGGAAAAGAGGGTGATTTTTCCTAAGATTAAATGAAAATCTAACATAAAGTCTAAATATTCTATAGTAAATACTATTAAATTCTACAAGAATTAGTTTCTAGTATCAGTAATTATGTGTAGAAAACAGTGATTGTCTTTTTTTGGACTAGAATAAAATAGTATTAGTCTCTATAATGAATCACTTACTCTCCTAGTAACTTTTTCGTTCTCTTAAAAAAAGTACAATTTTAACATGAAAGATCCCACATCTATAAAAGGGGTAAAATGTCTACTCCTTGAATTACTACATTTAGTCGACCGATTTATAAAGGTTGATTCTTGACTACATCAGACTTAAGTGTGAGTCTATAAAGAGTGTAGATTAGATGACTTCATATGATAGGGAATGAAATACTGATTCTTTACTTTTGTCTAGTGTTTATTTACCTGGTAAGAATTAAAACTGATCCACGAATTGACTTACTCATTCTTCAATAAATCACGGCGTAAGTGGTGAGTGGTTGGATGTAGGTCATGATAGGTCTTTTTCTAAGGTAGATTTTCATACTTGACCGTAATCATAGTCTTCTTGGACCACCCTATGTCTGGTGACCCAACATGTCTCAGCCTGTGTTGATTTCGCTGAATCGTACGTACGCACGTGTAAGAATAACTACTCTCTTAAGTAGTGTCGGAGCAATTGTTCCGGGATGAAAGAAGGACTTACTATCATAGACCGGTACTTTCCTGTTTACACTAATTTTTAGATCGAAAAAGACGTGACTGTTTTCCGGTCAAAGTACCCGTACATCGGATTTGTCAACCTGTCTGGGCTTGAATCTTCCCAAGACGCGAACCAAATTACAAGGTACAGTAACAGAACTTTAATAATTATTAAATTTTTTTTTGAGGTGTAAAAGTAAAACATGACCAAGGACGTTTAAGACTTATATGGTCTTCACCCCGGAAAAAAGGAAATACATGTTTTCATGTTATATCCGATTGTCGTTAGATCAAGTTATGACGTTTTTTGTTCCCAGTAGTTTATGTATATTTTTCCTATATCGGGGGGTTTTACTCGAAAGTCCATAGTTTACGATTGTCTACATGTAAGTAGTACGGTTGGTAAATGTTTGTAGGACCTAGGCGGTTGTAAATAAAGTTATTGAAAGTCATTGTTTTCAATAACTTTATTTACAATTGCATCCAGAAATTTACTGGGTGTGATTAAACGTACGTTAGAAGGGGGTGAGGGTGACGGACACGGATGTAGTTTATTGATGATTTTTGCAGATTAAGTAAAACGGAATCTTTTGGATCTCGATTCACCTTTTTCGTCAGAGAATCAATGGTATTGAATGTAAAACTAACACCCACGTTTCTCCTGTTCCTAGAAATTGACATCATAATATAAACAATTTTCTATTTGACTCAAATATAATTTTAAAATTCCGGAATAAATTCGTTTTTAGATAAACTCACTCCGTCGTAAGTTAGATTGTCTATTTTTCCTCGAGGGTACTCTACCTATTTTACTTTTTCAAAATGTTCGGATTCCCTCGTCCTTGTTTCTTGGATGTCCTCTGTTTTATCCACTCACCACTGACGTTCAAAATGACAAGGAATCCCGTACCGTCCCCAGATAGTCCTTCTGATGGATTAATCATGACTAGTCCGTTAAGGACTTACTGACCGAATTCTAAGGTAAAACCCCTCTCGACTTTGACATCAATTCAGTTCAATTGATAAAACCACTGTACCTTGTATCGTATTCTGTAGGGTTAACCCCGACATAAGTACAAAAGTTGTATTAAATGGTAGTTTAAAAGGTAAGTTTTATCTGTGTCCATTTTTAGAGTACTATGAATCTTTAAATACGTGGATAAAAATCGAACTTCAATTCCAACGACTTAAGAGGGTTGAAAGAAACTTTCTTTACACCATGAATTTTGTAAGAACCGAAAATTATAGTGGATCCCTCTATATTTCCGGGCATCTTTTGACAAAAGACAGTTTTAATGTTACCCGGACGTATAAAATCGTTAAAGTCGATGTAATACGTCAGACTAGTCCGACCAGTAACTGGTCAACGAGTGGGGATAGTTAACGTAATCGTAAATTGAACAGTGAAATTTACTCTTTCCATTGTTTTCAAATTCCTCCAATGTTTTCTAAATTAGGAGTTAATCTTTCTTCTTCTTATAATGATTTAATGTGTCTATTCAATAAAAGAAGGAAGTAAGTTAAAACCACTACTATATAATGGTTTTCAAGATCTTTAAAATGAAAGTACTCCAATCTTTTTTCATTCGAGATTCTTGAACATTCTTGGTGGTACTCAACGGTGTCATCACAAGCAGGTTTCTGTCCTTCTCTACCACATTGTCTCTTCCTTTTTTGGATTGAGGTATAATCCAGATAAGGAAATCGAGGTTGGGAACACTAGACAACGGACACGAATCAGTCCGACCAAGACGTGGAAACATTTTCTTACGACCAATCTCGTACTTTATTTGTACTATCGGGTAAGAGTTCCTAGACTGGGAATATGTTTCGACGTCTTACCTTTTATTGTCAGAACATCCTCCAAGTGACCTTGTAACACTGGTCTAGATTATGAACCTGTCGAAGTTCTCGTTTCCTAAGGATATGGTTTCAGTGTGAGGGAGGGGAAAGTCATAATTTTCTTATTTTTTGTTTTTGGACTAAAGATTAAACCTATTCTACCAATAAACCCTGTGATCAGGTAGTAGAAGAACCAGACGACCGAAACGTTTATTTCAGCGTTAAAGAACGGGGTAGACAGAGAGTCAAATAACCACACAATACACCGTTCGGCCTCTTCCGTTACCGTTGGGTGAGGTCATGAGGACGGACCTTTTAACGTACCTACCTCCTCGGACCACCCGACGTCAAGTACCCCAGTACTTCTCAGCCTGTGCTGACTCGCTGAAGTGAAAGGGAAAAGTGAAAGTACGTAACCTCTTCCTTTACCGTTAGGTGAGGTCCCAAGAACGGACCTCTTAGGGTCCCTGCCCCCTCGGACCACCCGACGGTAGATACCCCAGTGTGTCTCAGTCTGTGCTGACTTCACTGAATCGTCGTCGTCGTCGTACACCGTTCGTCGTACCCGAACTGGAACTTGAATTGGCGTCCCATTCATAGGGACCCAGATAAAGCATGAAATTCCTTTTCGTTCAGTCACAGTACAAAGTTTCTTCGGTGATTCTGTAAGTTTGAAACTTTGACGTCTCAGGGTCCAGAGGACTGACACTTTTCTGATTGTACCCTTCGTACTTCCTCTCTCATCGCGTTAGAGAGGAGAGTAGTTCTACAGTAAAACCAACTATGGGTCGACATTTAAAAATTTATCCGTCTCGTATGATTCAAGTTTTTGTTCTGGAGTCAGTGTACCTGTATGGTCCGATACCGGAACGTGACTCATAGATGTTTCTCCTCGAAGTGGACGGTTAACTTTTTACGAAAAGGTTTACCTGATAAAATCATATAAACAGAGGTGTTAAGAGAAAGGTAACTCGCCATAAAACTGGTTCGAGTTACCTCTTCAGTTAGTGTATGAGTTAATCTAAAAATTTTTCGACAAACTAACTGTAAAGGAAGGTAACTTTACTTGTCATTAAAACAGTCTACATATGTTTTTGGTGACCTAAGTAACTGAACACTAATACACCACAAACCCTTCAAGAATCTATTCGGACATACGCATACTTGTGGTACGAACTGTCTCTATTTATTATGTGACAACCTAATTCACAATGTTCACATCTTCTTCCACACTTATGTTATGTGTTACACTTTTGTACTTGGGTACGTATATATTAACTCACCATCCATCTCTATATTCACGACTTTCCTTATACAATTGTCTTTTTTTTAATGACACAAGTTCTGTTCTTATATAATAGTACCTCTGTGTAAGCGATATCGACTAATGACTTATAACAATCAAGTGTTTCCTCTTAATGGAGTTCCATAGTCGAATCGAAATGTGTACGATAGAGTAACAAGGTATCCAACGTCTTTACGGACGAAGAGGTGTACTAAAATTGTTGTGGTTTAATGGTTTCGTTTTATCGAGAGTCTTCAACAAACAAACAATCATACGAGGGTTCGGTTCAATAAAATTGTTCATTTGATTAACAATTCTGAGTCCGTCATTTAGAGTAACAGTAGACGTATCCAGGGGTCACTTACTAAAAATCACAATGATCGTTGTCTGTTTGTAAAAAGTGACTGTTCTTAACAACTCTCTGGTACGACTGTAATGATTGTTTGAGCAAAAAGATTCTGTTTTCTTCTACTTTTAATCTCTGGATGAAATAATTTTTGATACACTCCCCTCAACAGTCTTAACAGTCTGAAGACACCATACTTTATAGGGCCACCATAAGTCTTCTAAGAAAATAGGATGTTGAACATAAATAACAAAGTATCTGACTTCCTACGTTATCTTAATGTCCTTTCAATGCCGTTTTGTTTTTTATACCTTTTTTAATTATTTGAATTAGAAACAATTAGGAAGAATCATCAATCCTTGTCTCAGAAAAGTTTGATTTTCACAATGTCACTTTACTTTTTCTGACATTGTAATTTCAGTTAGTTTAGAGTAAGAATTCGTTCCTGGGTCTTTTTTCGTACAACCTTTTTGTGTAATTTTTTTTTTTTTCGTACATATGAATGTTTCTAGTTTTTGTTTTCTTTTTAACCAATGATGATGTCTTTACATACACACCACATAGTAACCTATAACTAAGTTTAATCGAATTAACCTCTTTGTGTTTTTATAGGGTCTCAGTCAGAGACAGACCATCAATCGTAGTCTCTTGTTACGAATCATGTTATCAGATATAAGATTTAAGTGTCAAATTGTATCTTAGGTGTTAAGATAAAGTTAATTTTCCATAAATAAATGTATTTCGAACAGAACAAGGGAGTTTCATATTTTCAACGAGTGTTTTTATGTGTTTACTTACTTGATTTTCACCCTTTTCCTCTGTTTATTCAAATTCAGTGGATTTTATTTCGGTGTCCACTCAAGTTTTATAAACACTATGTCTAAACATCCCTTCTCTGTTACCTATAATCTAGTGTAATTTGTCTTATGGATAGAGTATTGTGACATTCCATTACAAATGTTTCAAGGATATATCACGAGTCGAGTATCATCCATGAGCTATTTAGAATTGAGAGATACGATGGTGATTGACCTGAATTTTGAGAACTATATGTCGGGGTAATTTCCAATTAGCAAATTTTTATTATTTCTCACAAGTCTTAAGGATAACCCGATAGTGTTTTACTCAAAATACTATTATATATGTGAGTCTTGATGTAGTAGGAAGTGAAGGAATTACCCTTTCGAGAATTTTGAACGATCGTGTCTGTCTAGAGTAAAGGATCGTTAGTCGTAGACCACTAAGTGTAAAACGTCGTGTCCGTTTAATGTCCGTACAACAGCACACGTCATTAATATTGTCATTCGGTCCTGTATTCACTTGAATACGATAAGTACCCGAGACCCCTTCTGTCTAAAAGAAGACTTTCATCATTTTAGAGATGTTTACCTTTACATTTTTATATGACACGTTATCGTAGTAAACTCACTCGAACCTTAGAAAGTACTTCTATTGAAATATTTCTTATGTATATTTCGATAAATAGACTCGACAAGGAAAAGATAAATTAGAGTCTACGTAAACTGTATAAGTCGTTTCTTGGAAAGGGTCCGTCTATCTTTAATCCCAGAAACAAGGAGAGAACGAGACGGTGACTTATAGACACCCGTCACAGACGTAAAGACCCATCAACTTCAAGAACAGTCCGATAGACGACCTGTCGAGGGACCCTAAACTATGTTAGGAAAAGAAAACCCCGAGTCCTTACCATCGAATCAACGCACACACACGTACGATTCAGAGAAGTCAGTACAGACTGAGAAATACTGGCAAACCTGAGATCGGGAGGTCCGAAGACACAGGTACCCTAAGAGGTCCGTCCTTATGACCTCACCCAACGGTACTGGAAGAGGTCCCGTAGAAGATCTGGTCCCTAACTTCGGCGTAGAGAATACAGAGGACGTAAACCGTCCACCCAAGAAATGGTCAAGTGATCACGGTAGACCGTACGTTACGCCCTCTGGACCAAAGCTAGGGACCCCATCCTTCTAAGGACTCCCGTACCGTTGTGTGAGGTCATAAGAACGGACCTCTTAGGGGTACCTATGTCCTCCGACCGGTCAACGTCAGGTAGCCCTACGTTTCTCAGTCTGTGCTGACTCACTGATTCGTGTCGTGTCGTGTCCCGGTGGACCCTTCACAATGATTTGACCCGAAGGGACCACCGAGTCTATCATTTCTTAGACGGGTGTCACTCCCTCTGGGTCCAATCTAGGAACCCAACCCTTCTAGGGGACCTCTTCCCTTACCGATGGGTGGGGTCATAAGAAGAGACCTCCTGAGGTACCTGTTTCCTCGGACCGTCCAATGTCACTCGGACCACCCGATGTCAGGTACCTCAGTGTTTCTTAGACTGTACTGACTCACTCATTGTGAAAGTGAAAGTTTAACACGACGTAGGGGTAAGAGAAAAACTAAACATCCAAAAATGCAGTGAACACAGTAGTTCGGGGATATGACTTAATAGACAAATTTGAACAATCTTATTAATGATACAGGAATGACCTAGGGTCGACTATATTCAAACTAGGAAATAAAAAAAGATATTGTAGTTAACGGAATTAGATATTAGTATGAATATAACTTTTAAATTACACAACTTTCCACCAAGTGACTTCGTTAAAACCTAGACACGTAGATAATAAGAATTTTCGTTAGGAAAGTTCTTTCATCTTAAAAACTAAGATACCTCTGTTTTAAGTCGGGTTTAACGTAAATTTAGACTGAACATAACTTTGAATTTATAAATTAAAGTACTTTTCATAAACATTTTTCTTAGGTTCTGACTTTTAAACTCCTGTTTATACGTTTATATAGTTGTATACGTGAAAGTTCCATCAAACATGAGTAGGTTGCGTCCACTACATATAGACGATCAGAACTCTGTAATAGTTACGACTAATAATGACAACTATTGTGATTAAAAAAATTTTTTTGTTTCTTGAACAAACGTCAAATCGTCTTTCCGGTTATTTAACTCCAAGTCACGACCATTAAACCAGATAATTGTAAATATGATACTTTTTTTCTGTAGTTCTTTCTATGGGTGTTCAGCTCTACTAATAATCTTTTAACATTAGTATGGTATCGATGGTTTTCTTTTTCTTACAAACCTTGTTCCTCATGTTAGGACACTTAAAGGTCCTGTGGTTACCGAAAGAAAATAAATACGGAACAACGTAATTATTATCCTATACCTAATACTTCTTGTATTATTGAGATTGGGTGATGTGACTCTACGTCATAGGATAGTTCACGTTAAAATATAATAACTACTGACTTAATGTCGATTCATTTAAATGTAGGGAACTCTTTCGAAATACAACATATGTAGATAGTGGACGTCAACTAATTTCTCCTACGAACAAGAGTAGAGTACTACACAGACCCTTCAACGAGACCTGATATGGTAACAAGGTAACTCTTTTAGTCAAAACTGAATTATAGTAAGACTGAATACTGTGGTAAAGGTCATTCTACTGAATGAGATTCAATATTTAGATGGATTTAATGTAGTTATGTTTGAAGACTAGAAGAAACGTTTATAGTCTTGAGATTTTTTTTTTTTCATATGTTCGGGTCACAACTTTGAAATCTTATAATCTTCGGTAATTCTCCATTTATAATTAGAAAAGGTTTTTATAAGAAGGATGAAAGGAAGAAGGGTAGAGAAAAGAGAATAGGTAAGGAGAGAAAGGAGGGAGAGAGGCAAAGAAGGGAGACAGAAGAGGAAGAGGAAAAGAAGGGATAGAAAGGAGGGACCCATCACTCAGTCATTTTACCTATAGTTATTAGACGTAAAAACGGTGTCCAAAGAGATAACTAACAAGATGTATAATACAAACTTTTGGTCTCAATATTGTTTTAACAACGTAGTGGTAAGTAAGACGATAAAGGGATCTCCTATTTCCGGACCTCTCCGGATACAGGGTCAAGAGTCTAAAGACCCCTAAACAAAGGAACACTAGAATCTTTATACGATAATTGAATCCGAAGAATAAATCCATTTAAAATGACGGTTAAAATCGACCTATTGACTTTTACTTAAAATGATAAACCATTTCTTTTACGAAACCGATCTAGAACTACTTAAGAGTCGGAAGTACTTTAGAAGTATCTTAGAAGTACTTTCTAAGATAAGTAACTCTAAATAAAGGTCGTGTCAATTTCCTTAATGGTTACTTAGGTATCGACTTTTAGTACAAAAAAAAGGATTTAGAGTAATGTATAATGAATTTTTTCAATGAATCGGAGTCTACTAATATAAATTTTATTCTTATTAATAACAACTGAAACAATATACACGTTATAGATAACGGTTGGAATTCGTACAATACATTGTTTATGAAGTATAACAATCTTAGAAATGTTATTTGGACACCAATAATAACAGAGATGAAAATACTCTTTGACATCTCATATCTTAAACTTATTCACCAGATAAATCGTTCATCCACTCGACCTATAAATTAGGTTAGGATAATTATAAAAGAAAATATACTTTAAAACGGAGTTATTAATATTTAATCATGTAATGTTAGAGATTGTTCATACTTGTCTTGAAACATAAGTTTATCCGTTCCGAAAATAAAATGGAGAATACCACTATATAAGTGAGTCGTTTACAACTGATTCCAGGTTTTAACACGGTTTTTACAGGTCAAATAGGTCTACCTATACACCAATCGGATATCTATTGTGGTACGTAAACATTTCGTTATGTGATATCTACTATGACCAATTTTTGTTAACATACGAGTACACATCACGACATGACCTTTTACGAATTCTTAAAGGGGTACCCACCCCTTTTTTGTCCAGATTAAATGTCGTAAATGGTTAAGGGTACCACATTTATGAGGAAAATACTGGGTAAAGATCAGTTGGTGCACTGTAGTGATTTGTACCTCAAACCATTTATGTGTTTATAACTTTTTCGACAGAGATCGTGTGGTGACCTACCGTAGACTCAACCGTTACATGTCAAGAATTTATTCGGGGTTTAGGTATTGACTGGAAAATCAAGCCAAGTCAAGTCAGCGAGTCAGCACAGACTGAGAAACAATGGGGTACTTGGTGTCGTGTGGTCCGGAGGGAACAGGTAGTAGTTGAGGGTCTCAAATGGATTTGAGTACAGGTAACTCAGTCACTACGGTAGGTTGGTAGAGTAGGAGACAATAGGGGAAGAGGAACACGGGGGTTAGGAAGGTTCGTAGTCCCAGAAATGTTTACTCAGTCAGAAAGCGTAGTGCACCGGTTTCATAATTTCAAAGTCGAAGTTATAGTCAGGAAGGTTACTTGTGAGTCCTGACTAAAGGAAATCCTACCTGACCAACCTAGAGGAACGTCAGGTTCCCTGAGAGTTCTTAGAAGAGGTTGTGGTGTCAAGTTTTCGTAGTTAAGAAACCGCGAGTCGAAAGAAATATCAGGTTGAGAGTGTAGGTATGTACTGATGACCTTTTTTGGTATCGGAACTGATCTACCTGGAAACAACCGTTTCGTTAAGAGACGAAAACTTATACGACAGATCCAACCAATATTGAAAGGAAGGTTCCTCATTCGTAAAAAATTAAAGTACCGACGTCAGTGGTAGACGTCACTAAACCTTTGGGGGTTTTATTTCAGTCGCTCACAACGGTGACAAAGGGGTAGATAAACGATACTTCAGTACCCTGGTCTACGGTACTAGAAGCAAAAGACTTACAACTCGAAATTCGGTTGAAAAAGTGAGAGGAGAAAGTGAAAGTAATTCTCCGAGAAATCAACAAGAAGTGAAAGACGGTATTCCCACCACAGTAGACGTATAGACTCCGATAACTATAAGTAGGGTCGTTAGAACTAAGGTCGAACAAGAAGTAAGTCGGGTCGCAAAGAGTACTACATGAGACGTATCTTCAATTTATTCGTCCCACTGTTATATGTCGGAACTGCATGAGGAAAAGGATAAACCTTGGTCAGACAACAAGGTACGGGTCAAGATTGACAACGAAGGACTGAACGTATGTCTAAAGAGTTCTCTGTCTAATCCACCAGACCATAAGGGTAGAGAAAGTCTTAAAAGGTGTCAAATAACACTAGGTGTGTCAGTTTCCAAAACCGTATCAGTTATTTCGTCTTTATATACAAAAAGACCTTCACTGGAAATCCGAAATAGTAAAGACACTATTNGGTGACAAAGGGGTAGATAAACGATACTTCAGTAGCCTGGTCTACGGTACTAGAAGCAAAAGACTTACAACTCGAAATTCGGTTGAAAAAGTGAGAGGAGAAAGTGAAATTAATTCTCCGAGAAATCAACAAGAAGTGAAAGACGGTATTCCCACCACAGTAGACGTATAGACTCCAATAACTATAAAGAGGACCATTAGAACTAAGGTCGAACAAGAAGTAAGTCGGGTCGCAAAGAGTACTACATGAGACGTATCTTCAATTTATTCGTCCCACTGTTATATGTCGGAACTGCATGAGGAAAAGGATAAACCTTGGTTAGACAACAAGGTACGGGTCAAGATTGACAACGAAGGACTGAACGTATGTCTAAAGAGTTCTCTGTCTAATCCACCAGACCATAAGGGTAGAGAAAGTCTTAAAAGGTGTCAAATAACACTAGGTGTGTCAGTTTCCAAAACCGTATCAGTTATTTCGTCTTTATATACAAAAAGACCTTCACTGGAAATCCGAAATAGTAAAGACACTACTCTGAATTGTACCCGTACCGATAAAGGTTGATAAATGGAAATAATATATGTCATGTCAAAACTAGTAAAGTAATTGTGAGTCTTCGTTTTATTTGGACAATTAAATTTTTCTTACACAAATTGATTCCGTAGACAATAAGATAGTCCTTTTTACAGTCGTGACAAAGAATCGACAATATAGAAGTTGTGTCTCGGGACCCGACTCTATAAAAAGGGAAAGAAAAAGAAATCAAAGATAAGAATGTTATTGTATGTCTCGTAACTACGAAAACTTGATACCACAACCTCTTCTGAGAACTCTCAGGAAACCTAACTTTCCTTTAGTTAGGACTTATCAGTGACCTTCCTGACTACGATTTCAAATTTGAGGTTTAGAACCCGGTGGACTACGCTTCTTAACTGAGTAACCTTTTCTGGGACTACGACCCTTTCTAACTTCCGTCCTCCTCTTCCCCTACTGTCTCCTACTCTACCAACCTACCTGTACTCAAACTCGTTCGAGGTCCTCGACCACTACCCATCCCTTCGCACCGCACGATGTCAGGTACCCCAACGTTTCTCGGTCTGTACTGACTTACTGACTCGACTTAACTTGACTCCGAATTACTTGTCCATTTTTTTGCCTCTCCTCCTCTCTCTTTTTTACACTTCATCGGTAGTTATATTTAGTACGATTATTTATAATTAAGTCCGTCTTACACTAATTAAACCAAATTTACTTGACCAAGGAGGGTTAATGTTTACACAATTTTTCTCCACTACCTCTCACCTACTAATTCAGATTTACATATTACATAATTTGACAGGTCTCAACATCTCTGCTAAGTGTAAATGTTATTTTTTAGTTATACCAGAAACGTAAGGAATTGTTGTTATTGGTGTTTTTGTCTCGATTATCACCCAGAAATTACGTCTTGGGAACGTCTTCTAAGATTAAGGAACTATGTTTCTTCTGAGAAGAAGATTGAAGATCGTGATTACAAGAAAGTTAACTTTGATGGAGGTTTTACTACCAGATGTAAGAGTAAGAAATACCGAGAAACCCCTCAGGTTGAGATTGGGTTAATCTATTTTTTTATCAGTGAGAGACAAAATTGTCCACGGTACACTAACATTTGGTTTCATATGTAATCAATGAAATTTCCGTGAGTCCCCCGTTTGTTTAAATGTACGAAAGGTAAAAGAGGAAATTTTAAAACGACACCTTTTTGCCTTTTTTGGACTCATAGACCATGGTGACCGATGAGAGTCCGTCTGTAGAGAATAGAAACGGTACTTTTCCATAACGATCAAAAAGTTCTTCTTAGGAGTTCAGTCTTTTTATGGTAAGTCTTTATAAGACATGAAGACATTCAGTATGTCTTTCTTTTTATAGATCCTGTGGGGAACATACCTCTCAGATTTTTCTTTACGATGTTTTCTTGAATAAATGTTTTGTCTTTTTCTGAGTCTGAGTCTCTTACTTAAATTCCAACCCTTCCTCCTTCCTGACCCCTTATCTATCCCTCAAACCCTACCGGTACATGTGTGACGATATAAATTTTACCTATTGGTCGTCCCTGGATCACGTATCGGGTCCCTTGAGACGAGTCGCAATACACTGTCGGACCTACCCTCCCCTAGAACTCTCTCTTACCTACGTACATGAACATACTGACTTAAGGAAACGACAGATGGACTCTAACAGTGTTGTAACTATTAGTCGATATGAAGTTATGTTTTATTTTTCAAATTTTGTACTTTGATGTTACCTTCTTTTTCCTTTATAGGCCATGATAACCTGGAAACCCCTTTTCCTGGTTCTTCTTCACTTACTACATTTTACCCAGACCAACGTAGGACTGTCTGTGATATGTGTATGAGTTGAAAGAAAAATAAGTGATAGGAAAAACCTTTTGATTAAAAATATGGTAGGATCCTATCATTGAATATGATCACCTGACGTAACGGATACCATTTAGAAAAAAGAGTTTTCTCCACTTTTCCACGTACTACTCTTCGTAATGACAAGTTAGAGTAAAGAAAGTGGAACTATCATCAGTAAACGACGAGTCATTTCTTGTCGTAAGTGTCTTACTTAAATGGGATAACTAAATGTTTCACATAAATAGACCACGAACAAATCTCAATAAGTTATTAGTCTTCGAATGTTACTTGGGAGTATTTGTGTGTGTTCGTGGGACTTGTGACCGATAATAAAGACCTAACTTGTGAATAATAGAGACACTAGAACTTGTCGTATAGGTTTTGTAACGTCTCGTACGAAAAAATACACGTTTTACTTCATGATGTATATAGGTTAAGTATCCTTAAAACAATTCTAGTTTCTTTATTACTTTAACTTTACAAATCGGTTCAACGACTGCATTACAGTTACCAATGACTCCGGATGACAATGATAATGTATGAAAGATAGTATAGATCACGGACCTTGTATACTTTTTATTAATCTGTATTAGTTATTGGAAAGAAAAGCTACTACTAGTGTGGGTGTTTCTACCTGTGTATTTATATATAAGACGAACACTACGACTTTGACAAAGAAACACCAAACGAAGAAAGGATGTGTTTTGAGTCTTGTTGTCAGAAGAACATTTCCTAGTCATTTATAAACAACTCTTTTTATTAAATTCAAGTTTCTTGGATAACCGGGAAACAAAGATTTATTTTACACTCTGACTTCCTCAAAAGTTATAGATGTATGGATGTTCAGTTAGTCACCTATGTTGTGTAATCTTTAACTTCTTATTCTTGGTGTAATAGTAGAGTTGTCTACGTTTTTCGAAAGCTGTTTTGAATCGTAGGTAAATATTTTTTTTTTTGAGAGGTCCTTCACCTGTTTCTCCCCTGTATGGAGTTGTATTATTTCCGGTCTATAGTTTAGGTGTCGATTGTATGAGTTACCACTTTTCGACTTACACAAAGGAGATTCTTTGTTCTGTTTCTCCAGTTGAGAACGATGAACAAAAAGTTGTATTATAACCTTCAGGAACGGTGTCGATAGTCTGTTTTTCTATTAAGGTTTAATATTTCCTGTCTCATTTTGAATTTGACAAACATCTACTATTATATTATATGTATCTTTTAGGATTTCTGCGGTGGTTTTTGATGATCTTGAGTTACTTAAACCATGTCAACGTCTTATCTCTTCATTATATATATATTTAGACAACTTAAAGATGTGTTATTGGTGGTTGTTAGTTGACAGTTATTCCCTTTAATTCCTTTGTTGGGTTAAATATTAGTATGACTTTTCCTTTTTTTTACGGATACTTATTTCGTTGGTTTCGTCCAAGTTCTTAACATGAACCTTTTAAAATACTGTCCTTAATTTATTTAAGTCTACTGTGTCTTTGTATATGACCATCTAGATACCGACTAAGTACAACTATGAACCGTCTTTTGTTGTTTTAAGACATTTCGATAATAGGAAGTTTATTTTCTTTTTTTGTCTGACAAAAGTACTTAACCTTCTTTATCATATTTTATTATATTTATCATATATTATCATATTTTATTAATATTATCATATTTTATTAATATGATGAGTTCCGTTAGATGTCTAAGTTACGTTAGGGATAATTTATAGTTTCCATAAAAAAGAGTCTTCATCCTGTGAAATTTTAAAAACACTCTTATGTTCTGGAACTTAACATTTTTTTTTTTTTTTTTTTTTACAACCATTTCTTGTCTCGACCTCCTTAGTGTAAGGAACTTAAGTCCGATATTATGTTTCGATGTCATTAGTTGTGACAAACCATGACCGTGTTTTTGTTTGTGTACCTAGTCACCTTATCTCATCTCTCTGGTATTTATTCGGGTGTACTAATACTAGTCAATCAGGTACTGTTTCGTCCGTTGTTATATTTTACCTCTTTTATGTCAGAGAAGTCATTCACCACGACCCTTTTGACGTGTTCATGTACGTCTTCTTACCTTAATCTCGTAAAAGAGAGTGGTATATGTTTTCATTTGAGTTTTACCAAATTTTAGATTTTAGTTCGGACCTTTGGTATTTTGAGGGTCTTCTAGTACCGTGAGAAAATTGTACTTAGTATCACTATAAAAAACCTACACAGAGGATTTCGTTCATTTTCACTTTTTGTTTTTGGGTTTTATTTTTATTCCTGGATTCATCTGACTTCTCGAAAACGTGTCTTTTCGTTTAGAAGTTGTTTTTCTGTCGAATGACTTACACTCTTATATAGACGATTACTGTACTGGTTTTTCCAATTTTAGGTTATATATATTTGTCGAGTATCTTGAGGTGTATTTTTTTGTTTGGGTAAAATTTTTACCGTTTTCTGGACTTATCTGTTAAAAAGTTTCTTGTATGATTATCAGTTGTCCGTATACTTTTCTACGAGTTGTTACGATTAGTAGTCTTTTTACTTTTATATCGGTTATAAAATAATTGATATTTACTTCAAATTGGATATTTTTAACACATAGTGACACAACATGTAGACATTGTATATCATATGTCGTTGATATGGAGTTACGTTTAAAATATACTACATCATTTTAAGGTAAATTTAAATGGTTTTCTTAAAAATGAAGTCGTTTGGAATCTCTCAAATCATCTTTCTCAATTAAACAACGTTATTTTCTTTATTAACTCTGTAGACATATTAGTCTCAAACCAAACGTTTCAGTTATTATAAAGTGGATCTTAAAGAACATTTGGAAGTCAAGTCAAAATTATGTTACATCAACTAATTTATATGGAAGTTAAGTAACATTAATTTACTATATATTTGTGGTTAAAAGGGAATTTCAATATTTGTCAGTACATCGTGCTATTCGTTGTGATTAAGACTTTCTTTTATAGAATACTGAAGGTCTAAGTTTTGTTATTTCACAGTGGTCGACGTAATCGACACCGCGGTCTTATAAAAACCCAAATTGTAATTCTTCATGGTTCTTTAGACTTAAAAGTTATTTTATAGTTATCTATAACAGTTATCTCATATGTAGAATTTTAGAAGTTTTGGTTAACTATCAGAGACTTATTATTACAATGTAGGGTTATAGCTGTTTACATTATTATTGTTTCGATGTTCCATCGAAAGAGTTAGAGATCTTAAGTAAATAAAATCCTTAGTATGAAAAGGACTTTTATTTAGGACATTGTATTTTGATAGATTTATGGTGGACATTAACTCGTAATAGAGAAATTTTCTATAAAAGTTTATAGTGAAAGTAATTACAAACCTAAATATCGGTGAGTAAAATAATGGTTGAGGACACTAAATCGTATCGTCTAATCAATACTGATAGATACTGTCCTTTGTTTATTACGTCATATTCACTTTTTATTTTGAAAAAAATTTTTAGTTCCAATCCCAATAAGATAAAGTATTGCAGTCAGGTTAACGAGTCAGCACAGGTACCACAGTACATACAGGTACGTGACGTCATGCGGTCCGAAGGGGTGGGTACAGTTTTGTTGTGTTTTTTATTAGTACATTAGGTCACGAAGAACTTGACATTACACGTGACCCAATGAGTCCTCAAAACAATTTTATGTTTAAATGTGAACTGACAATTTCAATCCCGAACTCTAGGATATGAAGTTGTTTAGGGGTCTACTACGTTTATGATGACTAGAGACCTAGTATGGAGATCATCGTCCCTAGATTTTCTAGGATATATTCATTGACACTAAAATTTTATGTCGTTAAAATACAAAACATATACTTTCACGACCACGAATTTTCGAGTCCTTTTTTACAGGATACTGTAGTTTAAATCTTATATTCTAAATATCATGTGTCGTTGAACTAAACGAATAAATTAACAATTAGATGTTGTATGACAACTAATATATAATACACGGACCTCACAATTGTTGAGAATGGAAGGAGAGGACGGACAACCCTGAGAGAACTCTCTTACCCTGTTACAGTTCTTCGGTTCGTAAGAAGACCTATCGTCTGAGTCCTCGACAAACGGAATTCCTTCCTCCGTCTTTTTTCGTGTTCAAAGTGAGTGTTCCATTTCAAAATATTTCTAAAAACATCTACTCATGTTTAATAAGAAAATTATAGTGACGGTTAAAGGAGGTTTTAGACAGAGGAAAATAGTGGTATGGTTTGGTGTAGGGTACTGTCTTTTTTTTTTTTCTTTTGTTTTGAAACCGAAAATCAGAGAAGAAGTAAGGTTAATAATGTTATTAGGAAATTTAACTAATATATATAAGATTTACAACGGTTCGGAAAGTCGGGGATACTATTTACCTCTCTCACCGTACCTTTGTATATATTATGGTATACATTTTATCTATCCATAACCTTTAAACGACATACTGAGTCCCTTGAGTTTATCCTGAGAAACTATTGGATCTCTCCCACCCTACCCCAACCTACACCCTCTACCCTCCCTCCAAGTTCTTCCTCCCCTGTATACACATGGATACCGACTAAGTACAACTACATACCGCCTTTCGTTGTGTTGTGACATTTCGTTAGTAGGAAGTTGATTTTTATTTATTTAATTTTTTTAATAAAATGTATATGAAACTTGTAACCCATACGTTCACACACACACACTCGTATATGTATAGAGATAGGTATCCCCCTTTTCATATTAAATATCTCGTCTTTTTATTCGGAATAGATTCCTTTTCTACAGGCTTTTGAACGGACTCAAATTGAATTCGTTCTTTCTATGACCCTACTTAGTTCTTACTTGATCTTATTCCCTACCCTCACGATATTTCTTAGTACTTTTATTAGGAACACATAAAATTTAAAAAAAGACATGTACACTAAATAAGAAAACAGAACGACTTATAGTCGAAAGAGACAGTGGATTAACTGTTCTCATCATTCATCGGTTACGAAACTCGACGATGTACAAATAGGCTAAAGAAGTTCTTTCGTAGTCCCCCTCTACTCGGAGAAATAGTGTTAAGGGTTAACGTCCTTCCCTAGAACTAACATTCGTCCCTATGTAGACAGGTAAAGATTTAGTTGATTGGCCTCTTCCGTTACCGTGGGGTGAGGTCAGGAGAACGGACCTTTTAGGGTACCTGCCTCCTCGGACCACCGACGTCAGGTACCCCAGGGGTCCTCAGCCTGTGCTGACTCGTTGAAGTGAAAGTGAAAAATGAAAGTGCGCAACCTCTTCCTTTACCGTTGGGTGAGGTCACAGGAACGGACCTCTTAGGGTCCCTGCCCCCTCGGACCACCCGACGACAGATACCTCAACGTGTCTCAGCCTGTGCTGACATCGCTGAATCGTCGTCGTCGTCGCTTAGTTGATTGACCAATCCGTAAAACCAGTGTAGACAGAAGTCGACGGGTTACTGCAGTATACCTACCCCTGTCCGACCTATGTGAGTCTTTGTTAGTTCTCTTTTCACGAGACGATGTTCACCACCTATAACACTCCAAGTACAGGGTCGTAGGAAAAGTTGGTAAAGTGTCAAACATCATCCGTATAGTAAATACACCCTAACTGGAGTCTAGGTTTTCCTGATACTATACGAATTTGGTTAATTGTGTCGAAATAACGGGAACGGTTAATGACCAAGTTCTTAATTCCACGAATGACTCAGTTATTTAAGTCTCCTCTCCAAAAGACCCTTCCAGACTTTGTCCACGATGGAGTAAAAATTCAGTTATCTTTAAGTCAAGTGATCCAGTTTCCCTTTTCTCGATCATGTTGTCTCCAGTAAAGGGAATTTTACAGAAGTAGTTATAACTTATGTTTAATAGACTTAAAAGAGAATGATTGGACTATCAAATTGAGTAATACGAAATATAGAAAAGTATATAATTATATACTAACACGGACACGAATCAGTGAGTCAGTCCAGGCTGAGAAGCACTGGGAAACCTGATATCGGGGGTCCGAGGAGACAAGTACCCTAAAAGGTCCGTTCTTATGACCTCACCCAACGGTAAAGGAAAAGGTCCACTAGACGGACTGGGTCCCTAGTTTGGACGTAGAGAACACAGAGGACGTAACGTCCGTTTAAGAAATCGATGACTCGGTCACCCCGTCGGGATTATATACTAAGGGACCGTTAATTGGTTTCGTTAAATATGTCCCGTGGGTACGATCGAATTCAACCTCTGAAGTCAGACTCCGTTCAGAAGAACAAATATAAATAGTCTCCCGTACTTAATCAGAGTCTCCGTACGACTGACCTTAACAGGTGTCTTCATTCGCACCAGCGTCTTCTATTTGTCTTTTATTCAAAGAAGTCGAAGATTGTACATTGTCGGTTTATTTTTCACTTTTAAAATCGGGTGTATACACAATGGAATTTCTTCTTAGTTATCAAACTAGTTTGTCAGATGACAGAGTGGGAAGTGTGACTGAATACGAAAACCGGAACTCTCTTGTTTAAAGTTAACGGAACAAGTATTTACATTTTCATCAAACATATAGGTCACCAGTTGTGTATATCCGACATGATTACATAATCTATTTTTGTTGATCCCTACTTCTAAGATTTAAGATATGATAGACTCTCATGTAAAATCAAAGGTAAAAAAAAAATTGAACTTCAATCGAGAACTTATAGATCTGTCGAAAGTGTATCGTATAAAAGTTTTGAAGTTTTAAATTTTTTTAAACATTATACACAATTATAAAATGGAAGAATGACATTATTAACTCGGTTTTATTAACCAAAAAACTGTTGTGAATAAACTGTGGGAAAAATAATACTGTCACTCATTCCTTTTGTCGGTCATACAAAGTATGTAAATGATATACGACATAATACTCGATAAGCGGATAAAATAGAGTGAGATTATGTAGTTTCCTTAACTTTGTCCTTGAATAATTTCTTTTCCAGTCGCTTTTTCCATGTGACCACCGTTCGTTAGTATACTTTCTACAAAGCATAGTATACGTCTACTGTGGTGGGAATATCGTCTTTCGCTTCTTCTTGATTTTTCGGAGAACTACTTTCACTTTCTCCTCTCACTGTTACAACGAATTTTGAGTTGTAAGTCTTTTGATTCCAGTGCCGTAGACCAGGGTAGTGAAGTACCTTTTATCTGCCTCTTTGTTACCTTTGTCACTCCCTGAAACAAAAAAACTCGAGGTTTTAGTGACGTCTACCGCTTGCGTCGGTACTTTAATTTTCCGTGAACGAGGGACCTTCTTTTCGATACTGGTTGTATCTGTCGTATAATTTTTCGTCTCTGTAATGAAACGACTGTTTCCAGACTGATAATTGACGTCGAATGTCATGAAAATAAGTATTGACGGTTTTGAACTTTCGTTGGTTCTACGTTAAAGTCGTCCACTTACCTATTTATTTTGTACCATATAGGTGTGTTACTTTATAATAAGTCGTGATTTTAAGTTTTCTTTACGACAATTTGTTTCTTTTACAATGACCAAAGACACAAATATAAAGGACAAGAAAAATGGAACGTTTCTGAATACCTCTCTACTTCCCCTTTTAAGATAGAAGTTTAATAAAATTGAAATTTACTTAGTCAGATCGAAAACAGTCCTTGTATAAAGTTTAACGTTTTCTAACTTGTTCGGATTTACGTGTACTTATGTCTTACTAATTTATTTAATACTATTTAAGTGTGTCATTTTGTAGTATCGGTAATTTTTATTAATCCATCAAAAGATACATTACTATACCTTGATAAGGTTCTCAATGACGTACTCTTACAGTTCCACACCTTGGTGCACATACTGTAACGACTGTATTAAACACACCCCTTTTTTTTTGAGAATACGTATAAAAAATATTTACGTATTTGACAGACCTTATATATGTTTTTGATCATTTACATGATAAAAGATGTTTTCAATGACCTTCCACTATCCTGTTACAGTGACTCGTTATGTGAGTTCCATCCGTAACTTGTATGAGAAGACGTATAAAACTTACAACCCGTACTCAGTGAATAAGTCTTTACGTTCACTTTATAAAAAAATATTGTATATAAAAGAGGGGTTTTTTCTTTCTAATCCGGGACTTTTTTGTACCGTGTATTGTTTCCCTTTCTCAGTTAGACCTTTCATATATATCACATACTAAAGATGATATATTGTAAGACCTTTTTTGTTTTGATACTTCTTTTATTTCTCTCGACTCCAAAAGTCCCATCTCCACCCCTTTCCTCCTTATCCGTCTCATACTTACTAAAAAATCCCTCCACTTTTATAAGACTATAATATCACTTCCAATGTACAGAATTCTGCATGTCACGACCCTCATTACGTACGTACGTACGATTCAGTGAGTCAGTACAGACTGAGAAACACTGGGGTACCTGATATCGGGTGGTCCGAGGAGGTAGGTACCCTGAAAGGTCCGTTCTCATGATCTCACCCAACGGCACGGGAAGAGGTCCCCTAGAAGGTCTGGGTCCATAGTTTGGGCGTAGACAATACAGAGGACGTAACCGTCCCCAAAGAAATGGTGATCGTGGTGGACCCTTCGGAGAAGGTTTATCCATATGGGAGTCTTAAATCGTGGTAATTAAAGGAAATGTTCCTACTGTTGAGGGTCATTCTTAGTTGTCTTTTGTCCACTGTCGTCGGTAGACCTCCTCGTGAGGAGAGGAGTCCTATAACGACTACTCCGATTTGACAGGGAGTGTAGAGTTCCTCTGATTGTAAATTCATTGTATTTTATTAGAGTCAGGACAGGTAAGAACGTATCGATTCTGTTACAGTGTAGAGTTCCCTGTATCAGGGGTTCACCAGTACCTCCTTATCTTTACAAAGGGTTCTGCCATTACAAATACATTTTCCTGAAATAGATACTTATTCACATACGAATATTAACTTTTCTTTTCCAAAACACTCCTTTTGTTGGTTTAACGTGACATCTTCCTATGATTTTTCATTTGGATTCCATTTGTTACTTGAAACTCACTGTTACGACACAGGTACATCACTTTCACAATCAGTGAGTCAGCACAGGTTGAGAATCGTTGGAGTACAGTCCGAGGAACCAGATACCTTAAGAGGTCCGTTCTTATGACCACACCCAACGGTACTGGAGGAGGTCCCTTAGAAGGGTTAGGTCCCTAACTTGGGCCCAGAGGACGTGACATCCGTCTACGAAATGATAGACTCGGTGGTCCCTTCGGGACATAGTTACATTAAAGAACCAATTTTTTTTTTTTTTCATAGTGAGACCACTCACTATAACTGTCACTCACCACGCCTCGTAGATACGAACAAACCCCCTACCCCCGTACACCCCATAGAAAGAAGGAGAGTTAAAACAAACCGATTTTACCGAATTTTATTTATTAATTTTTTTTTATCTTCTATTCGATAACTACTTCCAGAGTCAAACAAGTGTCACCACGGTCTTGTACTTCCTCCAAAATTTTAGTTTCGTGGTATGGACATTGTGATACGAGGGAGAAGCCTTTGTCTTTCAGGTATGCAAACTGGAAGAATACATTTCTTCTCAGAAAGTCTTTTGTGTGAGACACGAATTGTCGTTGGGACCTCTCTTCTGTCGTTCTTTTATATAAATACATACAATTCATAAATAAAATAGAAATCGTTTCAAACTGATGACTACATCTCTTCTACTCTCTTTACTTAACACGTCTCTCCTTCAGGTTGTAGTGGAAGATACTCAGGGATAATTAAGGGTAAATTGTCTTGAGTGAGAAAAATGATATCGTTAAAGTCAGGTAATTAAGGGTGTCTCTTTCCGTCCACTTAAAGACTATTTAGAGTCGAAAAAAAAAAAAAAATGTCAAAAAGTGGGTTCTAAGTTTAATAAATAGGGGAATAATACTTAAATAACTAGAAATCGAGTATTGACTTAGATTCAGGTCTCAAATGTCTTAATTCTTTGAGTCCTTACCCATAAAAAAAAAATTTCTTTGTATCGTGGATTGTAGTTTCGGTTATTTGAGATCTCGATCTTCTAGTTTTAAAAAAGTAAAAGCTTCGAGAAACACTGTATAAATTCTTAGTCTTTGCTAAATAGTGTACTTAATGGTGTACAGGGATGATTTTCTGTTAAAATGTGTTCATCTTGACAAAAATGTACTCCATCTTCTCATCTAAGTATATACTTTTGTTACTTGGTGTTTGTACCAAGTTCACAAATTTCCCATTTATAACCACTAATTTTTTTCAATGAATACTAAGTGTAAATGATGCTTTTTAAACTGTTTTAATGACCAAACCATACGTGTCCGAAAGTTATACTTTAGACAAAACTTCGATCTGTAATTTACTTATAACCTTCATAAAAATTTTCGTTAGGAAATAAACTTTTATGTTATATTCCTACCTCTATGAATACGTGCGGATTCTCGGGTATACCTCTGGTACTACGTATACAGTATTCGTCAATTTTATAGTAAATCCGGTCAAGTAAACTCAGAAAAACATCTATAAGAATCACGAGAGTCTGGAAAGTACATAAAATTGACTACGTAATTCAGTAAATTAGTAAGTAAGTGGTTTATACATCTCACACAATACACGGTCCTAGAAACCGTCTTATCTCTTATTCGACAGTTTTACTACTTCAGGACTGAAGTGGGTAGCGTCTTAGACTTTCCTTCTGTCTGTTCGTTCATTGAAGGTCTTTCGGAGACTTCACAAGGAGGTCCCCGATCTTCTTTCGGAATTCCTCTGGTTTCGTTAGACCGTAGGGTCTCGTCCTGGTTGTGTGCACCCGAAGTCTTACGTACCACCCCTCTACAGGACATTCGACTTTGGGCTTCCGTTTTTATTTTCAACGTCCTACCGTTTTCGTACTCCTCCCTCCCCTTCTGTCTCTTTTTGTAAAGTAAAAAACGTCCGAACCACTCTGAATTATGCTTGGACTTCTCTTTTCGTTGACTAGAGGGTGAAGTACGGGATTTCCGACTTTACAGTAAGAAGGGTTTCCCTCCGAGAGGATAGTAGTGGACCTTTAATGAATATTGAAAACTTTTTTCTCGGGACCTAAGAATAAAAACGTGAACCAGAGTGTCTACTACACCAGTCAGTACTCTGTCTCCTACCCATGTATTACTACTTTTCCTATTTAGATCTAACATAATCTCTATATTTTTCGACATACTCCTTTTTATCCCTTGGTCCCAAAAAGAGGTTAGAGTCAGAAAGTGAAGTGTACACCTGAAAAGACATAGACACTCAAAGGATTTGTAAGAATGACTTGTCTTTTGAAAAAAGGGGTCCAATTGGATCTTTTCATCGAACCCCATAAATTAATAGATATATTTTATTCTGTAAAGTGTCGTCACTGGTTATACACCGGGATTCTGGTAGGTTTCCTCCGGTGACCCTGGGACCGAAGACATTGAGTGTACTAATGTACAAGAGGGTGTATGTATTGTTGTCTCTTTCAGAACTACAATCGAAAAGGTATTGACAGAATCTATATCAGACCGAAAGGTGATCTTTGTTATTATGAGTTTGTATGTGTGGATGTGTTTGTGCAGGTATTTTAAACTGAGACGTAGAGTCTAAAGGATGTTGGTTCTACTTGTACTTTGACCGTCTAGGGTTAAGTGGGACAAGGAAATGTCTCTCTCCGTCATCTTAGTTGACTCGACCCGGAGTTTGAGTGTTTGTGGGCTGCGAACTAAATTCTGAGAGGACAGTGGTAGACCTTTAATGAATATTTAAAACTATTTCTTCGGGACCTAAAAATAAAACGTGACCCAGAGTGTTTACTACACCAGTCAATACTCTGTCTCCTACCCATCTCTTACTACTTTCCCTATTTAGATCTAACATAGTCTCTGTATTTCTCGATACACTCCTTTTAATCTCTTGGTCCGAAAAAAGGTTAGAGTCAGAAAGTGAATTGTACAACTGAAAAGACGTAAACACTGAAAGGATTTGTAAGAATGACTTGTATTTGATAACAAAAAAAGATTTAAATGAATTGTGACTAAACTAGAATGGGAATTCGTTACTATAACGTTATAGTAGTCAAAATACTGAGTCGGTGTGAAAAAGATTATATAAATAAATTTACTTATTGAAATATTTGTTTACAGATACCGTATGGTAGATTTTAGTAAGACTTATGACGGTCGTGATCCGAATGATACGAAACCCTTTTGTGGCTCTGTATATTCCCTTCCTTATACATACACTTCGAAAAAACCAGTCCCATTGATAGTTTAGGTAATTGCTCCTAAACGAGGTGCCTCCTACCTCGTTTCATAATACAGAGGAACTTCACAGGAGAAGTAACACAGTAGTAGTTCGGGGACATTGAAAGACAAGACAGGAATGGATTGATACGAAAGATTGGACACACGTAAGGAGGTCCATTGTCTCCGGCAACATTACTGTTTGAGTTCAAGGGTGAGATAACTAGTGTACTTAGAATCGATTTCTCAAGTTTTGTACGTACGGGGTGAGATGACCTCCCTCCCTCACCCCCTCTCCCCCTCTCCCTCTCTCCCCCT
>SJYO01050590.1:20528596-20560035 GCA_006410555.1 Capra ibex | reverse complement strand
CCCCCCCCCTCTCCCCCTCTCCCCCTCTCTGACACACACACACACAAGTCAACGAAGTCAGTACAGGTTGAGACGCTGCGGTACCTGATATCCGACGATCCGAGAGGACAGGTACCTTGACAGGTCCATTCTTATGACCTCCCCCAACGACAAAGGATGACCTGTTATGTAGTAGGGTCTAGATCCAGACTTTTAAATTTATAAAAGTGATATAATGAGACATTTTTTATGGTGGGTCGAAGGGACCACCGAGTCTCCAATTTCGCAGACGGAGGTTACGTCCTCTGGACCCAAGCTAGGGACCCAACCCTTCTAGGGGACCTCTTCCTTTACCGTTAGGTGAGGTCATCAGAACGGACCTCTTTGTATACCTACCTCTTCGACAGGTGCCCCAGCGTTTCTCAGCCTGTGCTGACTCGTTGAAGTGGATGGATGGATAGATGGTACATTGACCGATTTACATTCGGTGAGAGAGAGAGAAACTACATAAATAAGGAAAAAAAAGTACAGTGAGTTTTAAAGAAAGGGGTCCTACAGGGTACAAAAGCGTACAGCGGGTGCGGTTAGAGGACGTTCTAGAGACGGACTTGTGTCATCTCAGGGTTTGATCAAATTTTAAGAAATCAAGAATATGTAAAAAGTGTTAAATTTATATAAAGGGATGTTGGAATGGTGGAAACAAATCAATATTCTGAAAACTACAAATCTTAAGCTGTAGAAAAAGGAATTCTACCGTTCTTTATATGTATCAATAAATATGTCTATAGGTATATATAAATATGTATATAAAGTATAAAGGAAACAGAGTCGAAAGAATAATTTGAACCCAAACCCATGTATTTGTGTTTATCTAAAAGTTAACGGAAAAAGGGTTTTTATTTGGGTTAATGATATAGAATAGTAGTAGATATATTTAGTTCAAATTAAGTAATAATATTCAACAAGGCCATTGTTTAGTGGTCAAGATTTTAATAGTTTTTATGATTTAATTTTATAGGTAGTATTACTGTAAATTTTTACAACACTATATATAATATTTTGTGAACTTAGTAAGAAAGTTTTTATGAAAATTTTAAGAATTCTAAAAAATTTGTTTCATCTTTACATAGATTTAATCTTTTCTTTAAATCTTTATATATAGTCAACTATCTACAGAAGGAGAACGTTCCGACATAAAAGAAAACAGTTTGTTCACTACTCTCGAGATATTCGTCAACGTTGAAAATAAACTACTATTTTACTAACAAATACCCGAATAAGTGACTCTTCAATAAAATTCCGGTTTTGATTATTATGTACTTGACCAAAGTTTTGATAATAACTTAAACACTGACAAGAAATGTAGGTAAAAGGTCTATTCATAAACCTAACTAAGGGGTGGTATGGAATCAGGTGAGGTTGAACAGTGTTATGGTTCTATAAAACCTCAGTACATCTACATTAGTGTACAAGATTAATTAATCTTGTTTGACATCGTCTGTTCTAGACTTTTATAAAACTTTATACGACATTTCAACCTTTTACTTTATTGTACCGTAAGAGATAGAGATGGAATAAATCTTCTGTGTCTTGTCTCTTATTTGTTTCTTATACGAAGTATTAGTGACAAACCGATAAAACAAAATCGGACTATCAAAAATCAATCTACTATGAACCAAAAAGAATTATCGTCTTTCGCTGTAAGTAGAGCTACTTATGTACTCAAAAGATTGAGAGAGTATAAGATCTGTTCACTTTTCTTGGTTGACAATTTTTTAGTCTCAGGTTGAGATCTTGGAGTCTTGAATTCCTGAACGAACAAAATGAATTTCCTTGGTGAAGAAGGTAAACCGAGGGAATCTCCAAAACAAACCAACCATGAAAAACAAAATAAAAGAAAAAAATCCATGAATAAAAGAGATTGGAATAGTACTTTTATAGACCATCTTTAATTTTTATCCATCCCGATTTTCGACTTAAAACACTATTTATATTTAGGTCAAGGTTCTAATCAGTCGTGCAGACTTCGGTTTATTTTGCAACTTTCTGACAAATTTTAAAGTACTGTGTGTGTGTATAAATTCTTGTCTAAACCTTTATAGTCATAATTTATAGTAAAATCTTATATAATAGTGAGAGATATTTTTTGTTGTCAACAATTCTGTGGGTATTTATCCTGATACAATTTATTATTCTGTAAAGATCGGGTACATGTCTTGTGATTAAGGTCTACAAACAATATCTTTGAATAAGAGAACTTTGTGGATGGGCTTATTAAAAAGGTAGGAGACGACAGAGTTCCTGTATCAACACCTTCAATGTTTTTCAGGGGGTTCAACATGATAAGACGTTAACATGTACTAACCGAGGATGTTTTATCCTTCCGTGACCGAAGTAACTAAACCGGGACTGAAAGGAGACTCAACAGACATAACTTTCTACAAAAAAAAAAGTGGTCCCAAGTCTTCCGGGAGTTCGGAAAACTGAAGATTGGTACAGTAGAAAGGGAGGTGAGTTTACTTTTTACATAAAAAAATTCTGGACTTTACTTAAAAAAGGGGGTCGGTTTGAAAGTCAAGGAACCTTACTCAAAAACTGTCGATTGGAATAAAATGGCTCATTATGTAGTAGTCTCGTTGTGTCTCGACTATCATATAGTATGACCAGATCTACTTCATAATGTAGACTTGTAGTATTCTTGGTGCAGTGAGTCCACTACGTAAGAGTGCTGTGACAGTGGACCGGACGCCTTTGGATCTGTTGACTGAATATGGAAAGTTCCAAATAAATTTCCCTATAAAGAATAAATCGTTTAAGACAGGTCACGATGTTCTAGTAGGTAAAGGTGAAATGGACATCTTTCTCCATCATTGATTCCAGTAAATCCCGAATTTCTTTTCAACCTTTTACCTCGGTTTAGTTTCCCTTACTGAAAGGAAGGGATGAATTTTTACCCTTAGGTCGACAATAAAAAGTTAGAGAAAGATTTTGCGACGTCACTCTCTTTTAATGTTGGGAAGTGGTCTCGGTCCCCACGTCCTCTACTTCAAGTAAAGACGACGAACGAGTGAGAATGAAAGACGTATTGAAGGAGGAACCCACAGTCGAGAGGATAACCTTAAAGAATCGATGAGTGTCGAGGAACGACACTATTGGAAACCATGTTCCTACGGGTATACGAGTTTAAAGATCTTATGTTGTTCTGGGATTTTGGAACCGTTACGGTGAGTGATCAAAACGTCAGAACTCCTTGAGAAGAAATAAAAAGTCATCCATGTTTAACCCTTATACTAATGAGTAATAGATCCTAACAATACTCAAGTTACTTTACTATGTACAGTTCAGACCTTTATCACGGACCGTGTCTCGTTGGCTCATTAATTCTGATCGAGAATGGTAAAAATGTGAAAAAAAAAAAATGAATTAATAAAATGGACGAAGACTAATAATAGAGAAGTTAAAAACACATCGTGAGACTGAACCTCGGGTAGAGTAGACATTATAATGAAGGAATCCCCCAGAGAAGGATTAATGGAGGGAGACAAAATACAAAAGTATCGTGGTCTAGGAAAAAGAATCATCATGAGTAACGTTCATATAAATCAAGTAACAATTTATAGACAGAGTGGGGCACTTGTTAATTTTTGTCGTCGTTTAAGACAATGAGGAGGATAACTCTCAACGTTCCTTTAAAGTGTGGGATATTTGGCTACTGACGGAATCGCTAAACTTAACGGTTATCTTAAATCATCTCAATGGGAGACACTGAACACTTCGATCGATCCTTCTACGAAACGTCGGATATAGAACAACACGATGTTGTGACTCCTTTCGGTCGGGGGTACATTTTACAGGTGGTGGGGAGTCTGTGGATACGACACACCTGGGGTTCGTCGGGGACCCTTCCGGTGTATGCCTCCCTAGTCCTGGAAACGACACTATCGGTGGTAGTTTACCTGTCCATCGCAGAACTTTGACCTAGAGGGTCCATGCTATCAACACGTCCAACTACGGTGTACCTTTTGTGTCTGCAAAGTCACGGAGATAAGTTTGACGACTAACACTCACTTCATTTACTAACAACCAACATTCGGTCATTCAAAACTGTACCAAACAGTTGGTCGTTATCTATTGGTATTTTGAGAGGACGTGGAACCCAACGTCACCCTCTCTTTGATAAAGAGAAACAAGTACCGATACAGTAGTCAAGGAGTGTCCGACGGACCGGATAGTATCCTGAAGTCCTTTGTAAATAACTTATTTGGTTTTTTACTTAACCGTTGTAGTTACATGACTTCTCTGCCCCCTGACCTTCACTATTAAGTTAGAGCCAATAGAATAACCCGACGGGTCTACTGAGTCGTAATCTCTCGGTTACGTCCTCTGTACCCAAACTAGGGACCCAGACCTTCTAGGGCACCAACTCCTTTATCGTTGGGTGAACGGATCTACTAGGGTACCTATCTCTTCGGACTACCAGATATCGGGTACCTCAACGTTTCTCATTTAATCAAGTAAAAGGGAAATTTTATTACTTGAGAATGTCGATTTATTTTATTGTTGTGTAGTGTCCCGTAAAGGTAAACTGAGTCGTTGTCATTGACTCGGGGTCCAGACAAGACCAACGACCTCAATAAGTATCGACTTAGGACACAAAGAGGTCAACACCAGATACTTGGACTCAGTCTTAATGGTCCTTTATGAGTAAATTTAAAACCTAAAGACTCACGGTGGAGTCTAGACGACTAAGTCCTAGTACTCTTCAGTCCACCGTGTTAAACGTTAAAAATTGTTCGGAGGGTCGTTAAGAACATGTGACACTTCACACTTCGATCCGACGTTAGTCTAACTCAAAAAGTTTGAACATTAATGATCCTACGAAGTATTGTCGTTTTGTATTATCTAAAGTCTGGAGAGATTTGGGTGATCAATATTAGGGACCCCTGGTCAGGACCCTTAAAAAAAAGAAAACACTATACTTTTTTCAAATCTCTGGTCATAAAAACAAATAAATAAAACGGACTTCTCCTTCATCTGCGTTCTACGAAAACATAAGGACCACGGGTCAACAACGTAGTGGATCGTCATTCAGTCCGTTCCGTGGTCGGAAAACGAGGGATCGTGTAGTGAAAACGAAAAAGTCTCCATATCGTAAAGGATACATCCTACATAAAATAAGAACGGTTCCTTTTAATCTGAAAGAATATGATACGGTCTCGGTATTCTATTTGTTAATATATTTTAGAGGAGTTTCTTATGATAAATGGAGGATAAAGTGGATATCAGAAGTTTCATATAAATCTTATTAAAAAGTAGTATATGTAAGTAATGGATCTTTACAGACCGTAGTTAATCGACCCACCTTTACTGACTCCTTCCTTCCCTCTGAAACTAAGTTGGACTACAATCATGTCTACAACCAATTGATAATGATTTAATCTTTATTCGTCCCACCACATTACCCTTGACACGTCGATAAGACACTTGATTGAGAGATTTCGTTACCAGTATGTAAAGAGAGAGAGAGAGAACGTTCGTACATACGCATACAAAGATTTCTCCGTTTTCCTTCACCCCTATACTCTGTGGGTTTTTCGATTTCTTTCAGTACTTTTACATCGTTTCTACTTCGTTTCAAAATTTTACAGTCCAATATGGTAGACAGATGTTCCTAAAAAAAAGTAATGATTAACGTAAAAGAGTAATAATGTTTATTTATAAGGAGGTAGTATACAAGATCTCTTACATGATACATTTTATCTGACAAAATTCTCCTTATATTTCAGTTTCGTACAAGTGAGGAAAGATTTTCGACCAGTTCATCCCTCGTCTCTCCCGAGTACATGTTTACTAATGTGTGGTTCACTTTTACACAGGTAGTAAACGGGTTCCTTCCAGTTTTAGTTCAAAACCCTATAAACAAACTACGATCAAACTGACACCGCCCATTTTCGACCCGTCGGAAATCTTCGATACTGTAAACTTGATTCGGTACTTTCTAAAGTTGTCTTCCTCACTCTTCTTGTGAGATTCGTGTCTCTTATACTCGGTTTCTCCACCTTTCTCTTCCCGTAAAACTCCTGTAAAAACGTATTAGTGTCATATATACTTCTTATTCCCTATAATGACCCTTACCGTCTCTGGTGCCTACTTGAAATTACGATCCAGTTCTTTATACTTTGAAATAATCGAACATTTTTATCGAAAACTATTAATAGTTCTCCTATATTGTAATTCCTTATTATAATGGTTCTTACTTAGGATGGTGGAAACTGACTTGACTCAAGGGAACTAATTCCACTTTTTTTTTTTTTTTTCACTGTCACTTTCAGCGAGTCAGGACAGGCTGAGAAAAACTGGAGTACCTGACACCGAGTGGTCCGAGGAGACAGTAAAGGGTCCGTTCTTATGATCTCACCCATCGGTAAGAGAAGAGATCCCCTATAAGGACTGGGTCCCTAGTTTAGACCCAAAGGACGTAACGTCCATCTAAGAAATGGTAGACTTGGTGGTACCTTCGGGAACTATGTCGGAGTTAAAGATTAGAGCAACGTCTTGAAATTTACTCCCCTAAAACTTATGTAAGACGTACATAGGACTGAAACGATCAAAGTTTTCTATTTTATTTATATACGAAAAGTTGGAGTCCGAACGTCAATTTAGGAACCGTTTGTCGGGAAGAAACGAGACACGGAATAGTTTTGTGACATAGTAAATTTACCATGGATTTAAGAGGAAGGAGTCCAGGGCTGACCTTGGTAGAGAGAAGGAGTCACGCCATTCACGGGGGTACTAAAGAGTCCATATGTCTAAGGGACTACGTTCTGTCATGCGACTTGAAGTAACTCGATGAATCATCAAGTCCGAACGCAAACCACGCTTGAGTCAAGTCAACACGGACTGAGAGACGGTGGGTCACTTGGTATCAGACGTTCCGAGGAGACAGGTTCCCTAAGAGATCTGTTCTCGTAACCTTAACCAACAATGAAGGAAATGGTCCCCTAGAAGGGTTGGGTCCCTAGTTTGAACGTAGAGAATTCAGAGGACGTAACTGTCCACCCAAGAAATAGTGATCACGGTGGACCCTTCAGAAATGGTTCATCCGAACTAAGGATGTCTGACCGTAACAGGTCATGTTGATATTACGTTTCGTGTATACATTTAAATTTAAGGGACTATCAGTGCAAAATTCATCATTTTTATTTGTACTAAATTATTGTATAAAATGGATAACAAAGTTGTAAATTAATTGTATTCTTAACGACTCTAATATGTCATATAAAAATCTTTATACAGAAGGTTTGGACGACACATAAGACCTCAGAGTTTTCGTTCAGAGTTGTACCTGATCAGTGAAAAGTTCCAGAATTATAGGTATAGACCGAACACCCATAGGATAGTCCATTAGATCAAGATCTAGGCTCAAGAGTCTCGACTACCTTTACATCTCAACATAAAAGATGCCGGTATCAGTATTCGTGGTACTTCGGTGACTTGTGAACTTGAAACTGATGACCGTGACTCTAGACTTAAAAAATAAAATGAAAATCAAATTTAAATTTGTCAGGGTGTACAGATCACAGACATCATAAATTATCGTGGTAAGATCTATTACCTTCCCGAAGGGACGACTGAGTCTACCATTTCTTATACGAACGTTACGTCCTCTGGGTCCAACCTAGGGACGTAACCCTTCTAGGGGGACCTCTGCCCTTATCGTTGGACGAGGTCATAAGAACGGACCTCTTAGGGGTACCTGTCTCCTCGGACCACCCGATGTCAGGTACTCTAGTATTTCTCAGTCTGTACTGATTCTCTGATTGTGATTCCATAAGTTCACAAAATTCAATCCTTCATAGGAAACTTCTTCACTTCAAATCCTGAAAATCATCTTACCCCTTTATCGAAATTTATCCGCGTAGGGGTGTCATGACGTCTCACCGTAAGTGAATACAATTTCCTACTAATTTCAACAATACAAAGGACTGGGGATGGACTAGACACGACTGGTAGATACTTTCGTGACGATAAATGAAGTTAATAGGTCAGTTTAGAGTACGATATAGTTCACTACTGAATCTTTTATCGGACACAGTGGGGACACATTAAAAAATTGTAGAAGTCGAAAGATGTGAACTAAGTATAGTGTGTCACAGACTACTGGAAATTCATAAAATGGGTGTATTGAGGTAATCCCCATTTTGACCACCTTTAACTACGAAGTTTTTGTGTGTTAATACCACCGAAGTAATTTCTCACGAAGTTCGTTGAATAAGAAACATCGTTAAATACTATATGTTCATGAGTTCAACTGCCAGTTTGAAAAAGGGGGAGAATATTACTTGGCATTTTAATGTCATCCGTTAGTTCTCATGACATCGTCTATTCATTCCGTTAAAAGGAGTAGTGAAAGGGAAAACAACAGTTAGAACAACGTTTCGGGTAACGGAAAAGTTACTTGGTATTACACTTATAAGTTCTGCCACGTATATATGAATCCAGTTCGGTCCGACTAGAACTCGACAAGCAAAATTTATCCACTACGGTTCACTTTTCATTCAGACTGTTTAAAAATACTCCTATATGAAAACATAGAACTTGAATTGAAATTGTCCTCTCTTACAAAAAAAAAAACAATAAAATTTTCCCTGAGATCTTAAACTGGAACGAATTCGTACAATCTTATAGACTAAAAAGTCCGTTAATTTCACAATAACACTTAATAATACGACATTTATTATAGAATCGATACGTAAGAAATCTATAAAGTACGTATATCTAAAGTTTTACTTAATTCTCGAATACAAGTGAAACTTCATCCTCGATACGTCTTCTCGGTTTATAGGGATCTTAGACAAGGTATTAGTACAAAATCTACGTCTATAATGTTCGGGGATATACCTAAAATCTGTCAGTGACAACCCTTCTAAACCATTAACGAAACTTCGTATTTGAGAAACTAGACATTTTACCCCTAGTATCGTAAATAAAATATCTCTATTAAATAAAACACCTCTTAATTTCTTATCAATACATCACTCACCATATGTTTACTTATGTACCGTGTACGATAATGGTACTTACTGACTTACTACATAAACAATGATAAAACAAACAAAATTTATATAACATAATTCGGAAACTTTAAGGTGTCAAATTAGGTTCAAATACAGAGTGACTAATTTTCGACGACGAACAGTCTATTCAGAGTAGAGTCCCGATTTAGTCCCTGTGTCTGAAGATGGAAGACTTTTACAATAGAAGTTAATCATCGAATATTCAAAGGGGACCCGAAACGCAGGTAAAATCCATCGAAACACAGGTAAAAAAAAAGACAGGTATAAATTCTTATACATTCCCCGAAGGAACCACCGAGTCTCCCATTTCGTAGAAGGACACTATGTCTTCCGGGTCCAAGCTAGGGACCCAGACCTTGTAGGGGACTTCTTCCTTTACCGTTGGGTGAGGTCATAAGAACGGACCTCTTAGGGTACCTGTCTCCTCGTACCACCCGATGTCAGGTACCCCAGTGTTTCTCAGCCTGTACTGACTCACTGATGTGATGTGAATTCTTATACATTTTTCTTGAACTTCCAAAATTCACTGTCCTGAAGGGATCATCGAGTCACCATTTCTTAGGTGGACGGTTCGTTCTCTGTTCCCAACCTAAGGACCCAACCGTTCTACGGGTCCTCTTCCTTTACCGTTAGGTGAGGTCATAAGAACGGACTTTTAGAGTTCTTGTCTCGTCGGACCGTCCGATATCAGGTACTCCAACGTTTCTCAACCTGTGTCGAATCACTGACTGGTGAAAAAAGGGATAGTAAAGTCAGGTGTAACGTGTATTGGTGTGAATTGACCCTGCCACCGACCCTTTACATCAGATCGATTCATGGGTCCTGGGTCTACTTTGTATAAAACCCTTATCTTTCCGTAGAGACGACGTTCATAACAGCCAAAAGGTTCCGACTATCTGTTGAGATACGTACTCGATAAATCGTGGAACAAACATCTTTACCTGGATAGAAGTTGTTCTCGTTCAATTTGTTTTCGACTTTACGAAAGACACTCTTGTCTTTTCTTTGTCCTCCGGGGTACTCTTCCTTCCGACGTGTGACTACTAAGGAAGTCTTCCTCGACTTCAAGTTCCCCTTCCGTGAACCCATCGTGACCGTCGGAGACTCCTTACAGACGATACTTTCTCCGACGATCTTCGTAACATTAGGGTCACTCTTGCGTAAAAGTAACAACAAAAGTTTAAATTTTCAGAGAAAGCCAAAGATACACTGTTACGATGGAGACCCTTAACGTAGGAGTATCAAAAACTGTTAAAGGAAACATAATAGACGTAACGGTTTTCTTTCCCTTTGTAGTCTTGAGACAAGTGAAATCATGTACTAAACATTCTCTACTCTTTTTGCCATCAGTGACAAGTTCTACCTAGGAACTTGGAATGAGTCGAGAGAGGATAAGTTTATTTCTGAAAAGGGAAGGTGGAAGTAAAGGTAAAGGGAAGTCAATTGGGGAGAAACCTGGCGAGGAAGTTATAAACACACGGAAGTGATAGAGCCTTCGAGTAACAGGTGGGCGAAGAAGTTGGGTGTTGACAGACCGAAGGGGGTATCACTGGTATAAGAATTGTAAGTTACAGTAGTTATGGAAATGGAAACTTACAATAAAGAGACGTCACAAACCAGGTTAAACTGTAAGGGTCGTTTGTCGAGGAGACAGAACAGACCAAAAGAATTTATACTTTAGGTTTACAAGGACAGTAACATTGATCAGTATAAGGGACATACAGAGACAGATTACATTATGGATGAGTAGACAAAAATGTATGAAAGGATTTGAGGAAAGTGTAACAGGAAAGAGACGTCGAGGGATAAATCCGATGGTAATAAAACCGGATTTAATGTATTGGGTGACTCCCCAGTGAGAGAGAGTAGTAGAAGGTAGAACGGGGTGGATTGGAGAAGAATTGTCATAGAAGTGAGAGGTTCAACCAGAGTGTACTAGAATGGGAACAACCCACCGAAACGGTGGACTGAAAAGAGAGAACCTAGGTCTACGGGACTCTAAGAAAGTCAAGGTAGTGTCTTAAAGTTTCCCTGTTAAGTATGTTTTTCATTCTATTGTACCTTGTCTTCTACTTTTGAATACAGCCATCCTGATTACCGATTAACCTACTTTTGGGAAGTAACAGGAAAAAGAGTTGACCAGTGGGATGTAAATTGATTTAAATTCACTTTAAAAACACAATAGAATACTCTTCCTAGTCAAGACCTACAAACCGACGGAATTCCGGCTCTTTTAATCTTAACACCACAAAAAACAACAACAACAACTCGAATGAATTAAAAACAAACACCAAAAACAAAAAAACGAAGAGAAAGACGATGTAAGTTTTGACGAAGAAAGTTCTACGATGACAAAGTTGTACCACTTATGTTCGGAACGAAATACTGATAAGAAAGATCTAAAAACTCCATTATATGGTATCCAGTCAATGTTACGTTCCTTGAGGTTCATTAGGGTTGTCATTGGTTTACTTTTTACCGACATGAGTATATTAAACATAACAAATGAATTCTTTAGACATCCATCTGAGATGGGTCCAATAACTCTCCGAGTCAAAATAGACTAAGAAAATCTGATCCTACGTAAAGTTTCAAAATAACCGGATAAAACGTAACGACGTTTACATTGATACTCCTTCAGTTACCAAGTTCGTCTTTCCCAACCTTTTTACCGTGTTATCCTGAAGTGGAATAGTCTTTCAAGGGGAAGGGATCTTCAGGACCTCATATGAAGATAAACAAAAAGTAAAGTGATATTAGTACATTAAAATAAAGGACCTAGTAAGATTGTCGTGTACTGACCCATATATGGATAATGACCTTTTATCTTATCTGTGTCACCGGATTTTAGGTAGTTACTTAAGGGGAACTCCGACCAGTATAACGGTGAGGTTTGTTTTAGTTTGTGGAAAATCTTTCCTTCTTTAACTTCCTACTGTGGACCCTTTGTTTCCTGAGTAGTGTCCGGTAGGGGATAAAGAGGAACCATTGTCCCTAGTTCTCAAACTTTGCAGAGGTAGTGTCATAAACATTCATTGTATAAGTAAATTCTTGTTAAAGGACATATTGTTTTTGTTAAACGTCAGGTATTTGAAATATTAAAATTCTACATTCTAAAATTATTAAGGATTTTCCGGTTGTCCATGTGTTTTTCTACATGTTTCGGTGATTAGTGGTCCCTTTACGTCTAGTTTTTATATCTATACAGGAGTCTGGATAATCTTACTGGTAGTAATTCTTTTGTTCACAACCGTTTCTACATCTCTTTGCTTTGAAAACATATATATATCTAACCGAGTTAGTCATACTTTTTGGAATACCTCCAAGGACTTTTTTTTCATTTTTTTTAGTTGATGGTTTACTAGGTAGTTAGGATGAAGACCCGTATATAGGTTTCCATTACTTTTGTTCTGTAATTTTCAATAGACGGGAGAATACTTATTACGACGTTATTTATGTTATTGAGTCTATATCTTTGTTCGATTCATAAGTAGTTACCTACTGACCTGGTTGTCCACTACACTTATATATTACCTTATAGTGAGTTGGTATTTTTTTTTTTTTTTGACGGTAGGTATTGTGTCTACCAGGAGATTCAATAATACGATTCACCCCATTCAGTCTGTTTCTGTTTATGACATTTAAGAGGTGAATGCACATCTTAGAGTTTTTCGGTTTGAGTCTTTTTATCATCTCGTTACAATGGTGTCCGCTCTCCTTAACCCGTATATAACAAATTCCCATGTTTAAACGTTGATCTCTAAATTACGTATCCCTTTACCATTGGGTGAGGCCATAAGAACGGACTTTTTAGGGTGCCTGCCTCCTCGGACCATCCGATGTTAGGTACCCCACCGTTTCACAACCTGTGCTGACTCGCTGAAGTGAAAAGTGAAGCGATTACTAATATCAGTCGTCATAAAGTGATTACTAATATCAGTCGTCATAAAATATTATGTAAATTTTTCACGGTTCTGATTTGGAATGAGAGTAGTGTTTTTTATTTACTATTAATGCCCTACACAAACTCAATCGATTACGATGTCACCGTTAGTACAACATGTGGAAATCGAATAGGTTACAATGTAGTCAATATAGAGTTATGTTTCATTTATTTTATTTACTTTCTGGACATCACTGAAAAACTTCATATCGATTATATATGGTTAGTAAAGAAGTATACTTATCTTTAATCGGATCTGAGTCTTATGACGATAACGACGATTCAGTGAAGTCAGCACAGGCTGAGATACGCTGGGGTCTCTGTAGTCGGGTGATCCGAGGAGACAGAGACCCTAAGAGGTCCGTTCTTATGACCTCACCCCACGGTAACGGAAAAGGTTACGTACTTTCACTTTTCGCTTTCACTTCAGCGAGTCAGCACGACTGAGAATCGCTGGGGCACCTGACGTCGGATGGTCCGAGGAGGCAGGTACCCTGAAAGGTCCGTTCTCATGACCTCACCCCACGGCAACGGAAGAGGCTCTGAGTCTGATCTACTACTGAATATAAAAGTTTTATGTAACATATGATGTTTCGTGATTACAATATGGTAAAGTAGTTAGTGGACTCCAACCATACTAGAGGTAAAATCTCTGTTCCTTTTCTTTCGAATTTTGTACATCCTCAGAAGGGGGAGATGGTTCCCCACGTAGTCCTAAAACTTGAAAAAGTACAGAAGAAAGGCACAAGGGTGAAGTACTAAGGTGCGTATCTTCGATTGACCGATAAAATACTATTAATGAAATAGATGGAGAGTTTCTTAAACACCGAAAACTCAAGGTTTATCACTTGAGACGTATTTTACGTACGTATATTTTATATAAGTGAATTTTAAAAATTCTAGTAAGATGGATAGTCCTGAAGATATGATATGAGTAATTGAGGAGTTAGTCAATAGTTTGAGAAGTAGACAGAGTCCGTGACATCCTGTCTGGTCATGTCACTCAGTAAAAGGACTTTCATTTTTGAATGTTTAATCCCACTTTGTACGTATGTTTCTAGATAGGTTTACGAACTTTGTATATTATAATTTCTAATGTTAAGGAATCGTCACATGAAAACCGTTCAGTGAGAGTGTCGATTGAGTAAACTCCGCACGTCCTAAGGTGGATAATTTCTGAGTATTTTCACTTTATCTTATCGGTCTTTAAAGGAAACGTTAGTCCGTCCTAACCAAAACTCAAGATCAAGACGGTGATTCATCTGAAAGTTATTGTCATGGTAGAGAATCTAAAAACCCCTCTCATTTATTTCATTGGGTATACTTCTTAATCCACGCATACTTCGTATGGTTTCAATCGATAATAATCCTTACAGTGGGTCATAACTAATTCGTATTTAGTGAACTCGACGTGATGATATTAAAGGACGTACTTGAGTCATTGTTGTCATTTACCCTTGAGTTGACTCAAGACGTCTCTTTTATCAAAATAATTTATTTGTTTAGTAGTGTATACACTTTTATGAAATCAGGTCGTCAAACTCAACGACCGTTATCTCGTCATTTCTTCTGGTTCATGGAAGAGAGTACCTTGAATACAAGATCATTCTCCTTGGTTTTTGTCACACCAAAGTGGAACACTTATCACGATCCTTTCTGTGTCCTACTCGTCAACTTTATACACTACCAAAAATGTTTTCCAAATTGTTACAAAGACTGCAAAGACGAGGTTTTCCATCTTAAATTAAAAAGAGGGGAACGTATACCCCGTTGGAAGTATTGAACGAAGGTTGCTTATCTTAGACCGTCTAAACTTCCATCCAGTGTTTACCGGTAAACTGAAGGTGGACCGAGGGAGACAAGGGGTCACAAAATCTCAGACCGATTGGACTTCGTCGAATCTCTTTCTCTGGTACACCATTAAGGTGTTCTCTATGTCTGTTACGGACTCGGGTCGACGACTCAGAAAAGTCGGGTCCACAGTCCGTACACACTCTTACTCGGAAGTCTCCTACGATCGCGAGTCCGAAACTCAGTGGAGTCGGTTTTCTACTCACCTTGTCTTTATTTGATGAGTGGGGTTGGGCTCGGGCTGACATTTAATCTCTTGTCTTGTCAAAGACATACTTCGATATATTACAAACCACTAATACATTCGTGGGTATTATTGACCTTATCCTCTTTAATTTTGCTCCGTACACCCTCCAAAGGTACTTCTCGTCTATTACCTTGTCACTTAGTTTATTACATTCCATTACTAGGTCAGTTTCTAGACCTTCTGTTTGAATAGTCCTTCTTCCTTTTTGTTCACGTTTCCGGGACTCCACTCGTACGCGAACCATAACACCTCCTCATACCGCGACGATCATACCCACCGTAGTTCGATTGTCCTTCTCTTTTCACCCTCTGTTTCACCTTCTCCTTTAGTCTTGTCTATAACCTTCCAGAGTGACAACCGTGTAAAATCTAATGAAACATTACCCGATTCCTTGTTAACCTTCTATTAATGCCATTCAAACTGTACTGAATACAAACTTTTTCATAGAGAGACGGTAAACTCTCTTCCTATAAGACCCCGGTTCCCGTTCTTAGTTTCTCTCTTCAGTAAATCCTGGGATCCTTCGTTCCTCTCAGTAGTCCTTCCTATACTGTCACGGAGTTCAAGTCCCAGAATAGATACGTTGTCCCCCTCTACGCCAAAATAGTCCAAGATAGTCCATATCACAAACTGTCGTCTTGGTTGTCTGAACGATAACCTAATTTACCTCTGTCTTTCACTCCGGTCTACACACACACACCCCCCACCCACCCAACCCCCCCCCTCGAGGTGAACGGAAGGATTCGGATAGATCCAAGTCCCCACCGTGACTTCTCGAACAATCTTCACTAGTCGGAGTCTGGGGTAGGGTCAGGGTAATTTGGTCTTAGACGTAAAAGTGTGACACGAGTATATTAAGTATACGTCTAGTTTTAAACTTGTCGTGACAAATTCTGTACCTATTCGGTTCACTCTACAACCAAGAATTTCGACTTGGATTCTTCTAGTCCGTCCTGACCTATAAATAGAAAAATTTTTATCCCTTTTCATTCATCCGAAACTAAGTTTAATTCTATCCTGTTTGGGGTGTTTTAAGGTCAAACCATGAAACATTGTCTTTATGAGCCTGACGTTCCTCTAGTTTGGTAAGTTATGATTTCCTTTAGTTGGGACTTATAAGTGACCTTCCTGAATACGATTTCGAGGTCATGAAACCGGTGGACTATGTTTCTCGGTTGAGTAACCTTTTCTGGAACTACGACGTTTTCTAACTTCCCTTTTCCCCCACTGTCTCCAACTCTACCAATATATCGTAGTGACTGAGTTACCTGTACATAAACTCATTTGAGGTCCTCTACAGACTCCTGTCTCCTCGGACCACACGATGTCAGGTACTCCAGTGTTTCTTAGCTTGTGCTGAATCACTGACTTGTGGCTGTTTGTTATCTTTATGATAAGAGGTTATGATCTTCTAAGATGGTGGTAAGGAACGCCCCTAAGAGACGGTGAAAGTAGAAAATTCCTGAGTCCAGAAGGACTTTTTCATAAAAATCTTAGGACTAGAACTTAATGTACAAACCAAACCCCAAAAGAGATTCTTTTCTTGTTTCGTAACTATATTAAAGTATTCCGAGGTTTATTGAATTTAAAGATATCAATCGTCTGTAAGATAAAAGTACTCCTTCACCATTCGGTCGTCGTTTTACCGGATAATGGGAAGAGACAAAGTTAAGAATTTGGCATGATTTGTAGGAAAAATGAAAAAGTTGTGTTCAACTTTTCAAAATTAAAGAGTTGAAATCAGCTGACTTGTCAGGGAAATTTTGCGTCCGAGGTGCAACAAGCATTATTTTACAAAGGGGGATTAAAAAGGGAAAGTAGATTCTAACATACATACTATGTATTACAGAATTTGTTTCTAAAAGATATTTTCGGTGTATTGACTTCTTTACTGTTTTAGAGAGTTTGTTGTGCTTCCCATGGTTTCACGAAGTCATTACTAAAACCTCTGGTTTAATAGGAATACCAAGGACGTCAAACATCTATTCCGACAAACCCCTTCAAAATACATCTCAAACACTAATGGTTTTTACATTTAAAGTCTACCTATACAAGTGACGCTTCCGACCTTCTGTTCTAGTCTTACTAGAATTTAATCGGAAAAAAGGGAGGATCACCCAATGTTCGTTCAACGTTCATAACTTGCTTTACGTAACGATCTATTTTAAATTCTGGAGATTCCAATGTCATTTATCCAAGATATTTTGATTTGGGTTTTACACATAATAAAGAAGATCCTATGTTAACATGGTTCGGTAAGACTACCGTTTTTAGGTTAATATCGACATTCCAACGAGAATCAATAAAGAAGGAAGCTCAGTTTCGTTTACCGTTTTACTCCACTCGTCTTTCGTTGGTGGAAGTATTTATGTACCTGAGTGTAGACCATAGGTAAAAAACAATCTCTTACTTTTACCTCTTTTCGTAAGTCCCACGACGTTCACGGAAGTAATATCTAAACACGTGAAAAAAGTTATTTCCCCAGTCTTTTTTTTAGTGAAAAAAAGTACTATCCTTCTGAAAGAGACTCCTTCCGTCCTATCATAGTACCAGTGCGTGGTCACCCATAAGATCGAATCTTGTCGGAGAACTCAGACCCATGTCCAATGTAGTTGATACTTGGAGACACAGGAGAAGTCATTGTGTCCCGATTGATAACACGACGAGAGAATTATACTTAATCCTAAATCGTCTTATCACGACCCTTGGGTAGACAGTTTATCAGACATAAGTTAGTTATAATAGTAGTCGAGTCGGAAATGTGTTTATACACAAAAAGAACCGTCTGACTCAAAACGAAACGGATTGGGTTGAACTAGACGTAACGAAACCCCGACCGAGTAAATGACGGGTCTTTTACTGTTTCTACGGTACTTGTGTTAATGGTACCGTGAAGGGACCAAAGGTGTACTCTTTTGTCTTCCCCACTACTGTCCTCTCTACCGAAACGATAAGAGTCCTTAGGTCAACACCTCTTTTACTACGGAGTGATTCGGGGTCTCAGACTTGCCACGACTACTTAAGACGAAAGGGAGATTGAAAAGAAAAGACGGACTAGAAAGATTACTTGGGTCAAACAGATTAGTCGTGTTATAAATATCAAGATTTTCGTCAAGAAGACAACGACTTTTATCCGGGGTCGGTCTCCACTCTTGTTACCTTGTAAATAGAATAATTCTAGTGTCCTCCTCCGTGACGAAAGACAATACTCGTGTGAGAACGACAGACTCGCTAATGAGCAGATAAGTCGTCGGGTACCGACAGTTACCACTGTAGGGACGGGAGTCGGTCGGTCGGGGGACGAGACGAATGAGTATGTCGAGTACTGGTGGACCTTTGTTCGTCTCGGGGGAGTGTATGGTGGACGGTCAGGGTTTGGGTCCCACGAGAAGTAGGCGGTCTCTGAATGTCTCTCTCCTGGGTCGTCTAAGTTGTTTATCCTCAAGGTTTCAAAGACGTCTGTGAAGGGTCGACACACTAGAGTGTCTTCGACGAAATGGAGAGACACAAAGTCAAAAAGTAGACATCGTATCCTACTTAAAACTGAACGGTTCGAAAAAACGTTCTTAGTTTACTTCATTAAAACATTTTCAAAAAAAACCGTTTTTCATGTCCGAATTACTGACACGTCGTACTTCAAAACTAAACTTTTGGGATCGTAAAGTGGTTTTTGGTAGAAAGACACAAAAAAAAAAATTCAGTTTATCTTGAAAGGACAAAGAACGATATGTGATGACTCACGAATTCTGAGGAAGAGGTTCAAATTTTGTGTGGGGGTTCCATTGTTCTCGAGACTCAACGGAATACAAAAAATTCTTATCAAAAGTCCATTGAGGGAATTACGGTGACAGGGTGAACCTGGAACACCAAAGACCTTAGTAGACCCTTTTACTCTTTACAACTCTCTTTGACTTTGATGTCTGACTTAGGTTTTTTTCTATCGTATTAATCTTTTATGAACGAGTATATTATTTACATCATGACAGATTACCTGTTCGATGTGGATATTAAAGTTCGATGTGGATATTATGTTCGATATGGATATTAAAGTTAAAAATCTCGTCGGTATAAAATTTTTTTACTCTTACTTCTCGAGTTGAAAATAAATTAGACTTTATGGGTTTTATAATAAAGTTACCCATTAATTATATTTTTTATCACTCCGTAAAATGTAATGAAAAACCATGATATAGAAGTTTTAGACCATATGTAAAATATGAAAGTCGTGTAGAGTTGGGATTGTGGTTAAATATTATTTTTGAGTTCTTTCATCCGTTTCTACCGTGGAAATGAAGTTGTATTATTTTCGGTAAACGTTGTTTGGACGTCGTCCATAATAATAGTCACCACTTTTTGACTTTCGTAGAGAGGATTTAGTTCTTTCCTTCAGGTGAGGGCGTTGACAGTAAGTCGTACCCAAACCTTCAGGATCAGTGTCGTTAGTCTTCTTTTTCTTTATTTTCCTTAGGTTTAACCTTTTCTTCTTTGTCTTCACAGGGACAGACGTCTACTGTACTATGACATGGATCTTTTAGGATTTCTTCGGAGGTCCTTTAATGATCGTAAACAGTTGCTTGAACCAGTACAACTTCTTACGTTTTAATTAAATGTCTATAGAGAACGTAAGGACCTTTCTAGGACCTCTTCCCTTTCCGATGGATGAGGTCATAAGACCGGACCTCTTAGGGTACGTGACATATCCGGTACCTCACCGTTTCTCACCCTGTACTGACCCGTTGAAAGTATTATTTGTGTGTTACCTAATTACTGGTCTATGATGTTACTGGATTTCTCTGTTTTCTGGATATGAGTCTTTTTGATATTCTATGACTAATTTCTCTAGTTTCTACTGTGTCTCCCTCTCTGTGTAGTACAAGAATTTAACCTTCTTATAACCCCTTTACCGATATCTTTAGTTTCAATATGTGTCTAAGTTACGTTATAAATAGTTTAATGGTTACCGTAAAAGGTGCCTTAATCTTGTTCTTTTAAATGTCAAACATACCTTCGTGGTTTTTGGGACTTATCGGTTTCCTGAGAACTCTTTCTTTTTGTCCCGACTTCCTTAGTTTAAATGACTGAAATCTGAAATGATGTTTAGATATCATTAGTTCTCTCGTATCATGATCGTGTTTTTGTCTTTATGTCGAGTTTCCTCCTCCTATCTTTCGGGTCGCGGTTTGGGTACGAGGATACCAGCGGGAACTGTTTCCTCTGTCCTTATATGTTACCACTTTTACCCTTACATCACAACCCTTTTGACCTGTCGATGTACATTTTCTTACTTTAATCTTGCGAGGGATTGTGACACGTGTTCTTATTTGAGTGTTACCTAATTACTGGTCTGTGATGTTTACATTCCGCTTTGTGATGTTTTGAGAATCTCCCTTTATGTGTATCCGCCTTACGGGATTTAGTGTCATTCTAGAAAAACCGTGTGGAGGATTACTTTTGTTTTTATTTACCCTGGATTAATTCGAATTTTCGAAAGCGTGTCATTTCCTTGCTATTTTTTTCTGTTGAGAAATCTTATCCTCTTTCATAAACGTTTGCTTCATCTACTCTTCCCTAATTAGGGGGTTTATATGTTTGTCGAGTACATAGAGTTAAATTTTTTTTCTTTTTTTATCCATTTTCTGGATTTATCCGAAAAGAAGTTTCTTTTGTATGTCTATCAGTTGTTTATGTCCTCTCTTTTCGTTTAGTTTTGATGACACTCCAATAGAGGAGTGTCGTCAGTCACTGGTAGTAGTGTTATCTACGACTTCTCCCACACCCCCTTTCCCTAGAGAGGATTTGGAAACCAACCTTACATTTGACCGTGTCGGTGATACCTCCAAGGAGTTTTGTGATCTTTGATGGTATACCGGATTTTTAGGGTGAGGACCTGTATATGAGTTCTCTTTTGATTAAAATTTTTTCTACGTACGTTGGACTACAAGTCACGTCGTGATAAATGTTGTCGGTCTTGTACCTCCGTTAGGTTTACAGGTTAGTGTCTTCACACCTATCTCTTCTACACTCTATCTATATATATATATATTTTATATATTACTCTATCGGTATTTCTCTTCGTTTTATCACGGTAAAGGTCTCTACGCCCACCTGGATCTCTGACCGTATGTCTCCTTTCAGTCCCTCTTTTTGTTCGTAACATATGATAACGAAGATACATCTTAGACTTTTTTACCATGTCTACTTAAATGACCGTTTTTATCTCCGTCTCTACTTCTCTTGATTGAATATGTATTGTTCCCCCCTATCTCTTCCACCTTCTTAACCGGTTTACCCTACCTGAATATATATGATGATACATATTTTACGACGACGACGGTTCAGTAAAGTCAGCACAGGCTGACACACACTGGGGTATCTGTCGTCGGGTGGTCCGAGGGGGCAGGGGACAGGGACCCTGAGAGGTCCGTTCTTGTAACCTCACCCAACGGTAAAGGAAGAGGTTACGTACTTTCACTTTTCACTTTCCCTTCAGCGAGTCAGCACAGGCTGAGAAGCTCTGGGGTACCTGACGTCGGGTGGTCCGAGGAGGCAGGTACCCTAAAAGGTCCGCTCTCATGACCTCACCCCACGGTAGTGGAAGAGGCTACATATTTTATCTATTGATTATTCTTGGATGACATCTCGTGGTCCTTGAGAGGAGTTATGAGACACCACCGGATTTACCTTTTGTTTAGATTTCTTTTCGCCCCCCTCCCCCTATATACATATAAATATTGACTAAATGAAAAGACATGTCGTCTTTGATTGTATTATAATATTTCGTTGGTACGAGGTCATTCTAAATTTTTAATATCGGTAAGTTCACACCTTTCTTCGAAGACATTACGTATTTTTTTCTTTTTAAATACGAAAATAGAAAAGAAGTAGATAGGTCCAGACTTAATAAATTTTAATAGTAGAGACTTTTTTTATCAGTACAAAATACACGAGTCATTGTGAGTACCGTTCGCCGATGACATGACTGTCTCGACCATATCGTGGGTCAAACGTCAACACAACTTTTACTAATAAAGTTTCAGTATTCGGTAAATGGTTTTGGTTACACCACCACCACCACAAGTCAACACAAGGGTAGATGAGAAACGTTGGGGTGACTGACGTCGAGTGGTCCGATGAGACAGGTACCCTAAAAGGTCCGGTTGTTGTGACCTCGCCCAACGGTAAAAGAGGAAGTCCTCTGGAAGGGTTGGATCCCTATCTATGACAATAGAGGACGGAACCGTCCACCTAAGAAATGGTAACTCGGTGGGTCCTTCGGGTTTTGGTTACACTTTCAACGAGTCACCTCAGGTCGAGAAACACTGTGGTACCTGATAAGAAGTCCGGTCTAATGACCTTACCCATCGGAAAGAGAAGAGGTCCCCTAGAAAGGGTTGGGTTCCTAGTTTGGGTCCGGAGGTCGTAACGTCCGTCTAAGAAATGGTCGACTCGATGGTCCCTTCGGGTTCTGATGACCTCACCCATTGGGTAGGGAAGCGGTCCTCTCGAAGGACTGGGTCCTTAGCTTGACCCCAGAGGACGTAACGTCCGTCTAAGAAATGGTTGACTCGATAGTCCCTTCCGGTTATATGAGTAAAGGTTTGGAAACAAAGTCAATCTTTTACCGAACTTTTCTTTTTAGATGATCGTGACTTTGGCCACTCGTTCGGGAGAACAAAATTTGGTCACGGGGGACGACCCATACACGGTCTAATTGATCATTTCTCTCTTTTCAAGATAGTGTCAACTGTAACCGAATCTGAACTCATGGTTCCTTAAAAATAAAGGGTCTTGTGATAGTTGAATCTACATACGTCAGCCAATTGATCATGAACGGACATGGTGTCGACGCCACAGCCTTCTTTCAATCAGGGAAGAAACCCTTTTGTTTACCTATCTGTCGACAAAGGTTAAGTCGTTTAGAATTACAGACACATTGGTATTCTCTAAATTTGTACTTTTCCTTGTAAGTCTGAGTTTTTTTACTGACCTGGAAAATATATGGAAACAGAGGTCCTCGTCAGTTCTGACAACCCACGAGAAACATACTTTAGGGTCTAAAGTACAAAGTAGTTACTCAAAGAGTCCACTCTATGAGACTAAGACGAAAACCATTACCCCCTCCTCTGTCAGAGTTGTCTCTCGGGGTGTCGACGCCCCTAGTATTCCTACTGATTCATCCCCGGCCAGGAAGTGGTTCAAACCCCTTTTCAAAAGAAGAGAACTCAAAAAGTTCCTTCAAGTATCAGGAAGCAATTCTCCAAAGTCTACTAAATTCGTTGTAAACGTTCGTTTACACATAGGAATAGAATAGTTTTCCGGTGTTGACTTGAATAAAGGGAAAACTTCAGGTGGGAGGTAGAGAGGGGAGTTTAGGGTCGGAAGTCGTCTTCGCGCGAAGACTGAAGACTGGTGAGGACAACTGAAAGATGGACTCGAGAATTAAGACGTAGTATTTTTCGGGATCCCAGTCGACCGTTTCTGACTTAAAGGGAATCTACACGTTCCTCCTCTCTCTTGATTCCCCGACTAGTTGACTGTCGTTTATTAGAAAGGACCATGTCCGAGGATTTTATCTGACGGGTGTAGGTAGAAGGATATCCAAAATACCGAGTCCTTCACTTCTGCATGGTCCCTATTTGGTCCCTACATGGTCCCTTTCTTTGACAACTCCTATTTCCCCTACCCTTTTTCGAAAAGAAAGTACAGTAGTTCTTGTTTATGTCTTCTAGAATTTAATGTGGTTTCCGAAGACGCCTTTTGTATCACTTCCCAAATTATCATTACAGAACCCTCGGTGTGCGTCGAGTTCGACTTAGGGTCAAGATGGTGGATGATCGACAAACTACCCAGACTCAGAAATACTCGGAGCCGAGGGAGCAAATACTTTGTCCTATAATACTGACCGGATTGTCACAATACTTTCGATTTACTTTCTACGAAATTTCACAGGTCATGTTTGTTTGTAAATTCTTTTTTCTTGGTTCTATGTACTCCCAAAAGTTTATGAATTTCTACACAATTTCAGTAGTTAATAAATATTTAAACTTAGGAAGTCCTATCAATCATCTAAAGGGTCGTATTTTTTTGTACTCTTCATTTAATTGAGGGTGCAAGGGATAAAGGAGATGGTGACTAGATGAAGTCTCAGAGGTTAAAGAAAGTGACCTGGAAATGTTATTGGAGTCGTAAGATGTGACGACGGATTGTTCAGTGGGGTTTCACTCACCGAATCTTTTACTAAATAATGAACAGTCCTAAGACACCGACTCGACCCTCCAAGACTGAGACCGGAATGGACCCGAATAGGTGTACCATCCATTTGACCTTCGACTTCGAACCGACCTTACAACCCTCTCTACTGAAGAAAGAGAATTTACAGACCCACAGAGAGAAAAACGAACCAGAGAGTACAACTGTCTCCGATCGGACTGAAGGTGTGTACTTCGGATTTGACGTTCTGTGTTCGGACCTACGTTGTTCGTGAATTATTCGGAGGTATCCGTGGCACGAACAACTGCTGATAACCGGTTTCATTCAGTGTACTGGTTCGACCATAGTCATACCCCCACCCTTGCGGTGTCCACACCTGTAAACTAAGTGTCCCCGCTCGTTATAACGCCAGACGATATGGAATCTACTTAAGGGAGGAGGTCAATCGAAATCGTTGAGTCCACGGAAGTTAGTTCCGATTATAACGGAGAGGTCGGGGTGGGTCTCCTCTCTCAAAACTAACGGTGTTCACCGTCCTCTACACGAGAACCGTAGATCACCCATCTGATCCCTGGGGTCCGGAGGATGTTACCCGTCCTGTCGGGGGTGTCGTCCCAATAAATCAGGTTTTATCGTTCACGGTTCGAACTCTCTGACAAGATCTACATTCCAGGACCCTATTGTGATCCTTGTTTTACTCTGGGTTTGAGAGTTGAGTTCCTCGATGAAGATACCCCCTTCCGTCTATCCATTTCTCGTTTACGTTATTTTACTATCTCCGAGATTTTACACTCCTTTTTGGACTACCGAACCCCCGGTTTCCTCCCTTCTCAGTCCGTTTGTGACTCCTCCTTTCTACTCGAGACGTCTGCGTCTCTTGTCGTATGTAGTTTTGGTGTCCCGAACTTTATAACCCGACAGTCTTAAAACCCGAAAAGGAATTCTACGATGTATTTTTGGACTTGTGTGAAAAACCGGTTGGGTTTATATAATTATCGAACTATATAACCTCTTAAATAGTAAGAAAGCTGTGCCCACTTCCTGTTCGATACCCGACTTTCACTCCACTCCAACCCTCTATTCCCCCTTTGTACTCGTTACTCGTTTAGGGACTGTCGAAGACACCGAGAACAACCATTAAGAGTGAGTTCGACGTGTAGTCTTAGTGTTCACGAATGTGTGAACACAAATGTTTTCACAAATGTTTTATAATTTTCATGAAGACACGGAGTGGGGTCTCGTCCCTTGAGACCCGTAGTCCTGATACTGCAGATGTCTAAAACTTTCGAGGAGTGCTCTAAGGTCAAGTGTAAATCTTAACTCTTGGCACGACTGACGTAAAATGTCAGTCACCCCTTTGTATCTCTTCTAAATACGTTCTCCGTCGAACTATAAAATCTTACCACAAATAGTCTCCTACTTTTTATCTACCCTCTCTCCGTTCTGACCCGTGTCTCTTGGGGTAAGATAATCCTCTACTGGACCTGTGTGTAGAGTCCCCTCTCTGCTACTCTTGGTTGGGGTTCTCGTCTCTACCCCGATAATTATCCAGCTCAAGTGTCTTAAGTTTAAGTTAAAACTTTGACTTATTTTACCTCTCACAACCCTCTTTTTCCTTAAGTCTCTCCTGTTTATACGTGCTAATGTGAATGTACTCCAAAGAATTGATTAGTTTGAGTGTCTGTGTCTCATCTTACCTCCAAGGTCCCCGGCGCCCCTCCCCTTTATTCTTCGACGAAAAGTTGTTCACATTGTAAAGTAAACACACTCGACTTATTCGAGAACTCTAGACGACATGGTGTAAGACGGGTATCAAATGCTACGACATAAGACGTGAAATGTAAAAGTTTTCCATCTAGAGCACTGTTCACAGGAATAGTAGTAAAAATTTTTCCTTTTCGTTCTCTCCCTAGACCCTTTAGACTAAAAGACGGAAGGATAGACTACCTTATCCTTCCAGTAACGACTTACTCCAGTACTATACCTGATCTCCTAATACTCAGTCTAAACCTATGTGTCTCAAACTTTAAAGAGTCGAAGTTCGACGACAATCACCCGTCGTAATCTGACAAGGAGCCCTCTCCCTGGGTCAAACGAACGTCGCTAGATACTCAGTACCCTTACCTATTCAAACTGGTTCCTTCACACTTCTCACTCTTCTTCCCCGGTCCCTGACCGAGAACGTAGTGTCACCATGGCTTACGTACCTGTCCCCTCTTCGGTCGTTCGTTTCGACTATTCCTTCCAAGTCTCTATGGGACAGGTAAGGGTAAGGTCGACAACATATATGGAGACGGTACTACTACTGACACTTTGTAACTTTTATACTTAAAGAGACGGGTGACAGATTTAAGAAGTCACCGAGGAGTGACAAGGAACCGACTTCGAAGGGTGATGTCTACGCCTTGCATAAAAATTGGAATAATGTTGGAAAACGACGGTACAGGGTTGTAGGTGGTCTGGGAGGCGATCAAGACTTGGTGAAATTTGAGAGACATGAAAATACGACAAAGTACGGAAACCAGAGACTTGTCCAAAAGGAAACCGAGTATAACGGAAGGGAAAGAGAGGAGTAAGAAAACGACTCGAGGGTACTCGGTAAGATCTCTTTCTTTACCGTTGGGTGAGGTCACAAGAACGGACCTCTTAGGGTCCCTGCCCCCTCGGACCACCCGACGGCAGATACCCCAGCGTGTCTCAACCTGTACTGACGTCGTTGAAACGTCGTCGTAGTCGCCCTTGGTAATTTTTGAGTCAAGCCTACAGAAGAGGAGAGACGGGGTTAGTCTTTCAATAAATTCTGGAAACACGTCTTACCGTAAAAGGTCTTTTGTCGTTTATTTTCCATCACCAATTTCCGTTTATGTGACCCTTTTCTGGTCTAACTCAAGTTGTGTCCGAGGGAGTGACTTGTCTTCTGGAACGGAAGAAGAGCAATTATGGTTCAGGGCTTTTATATAGAAAATTGCCAAAATTATCAAATTTTTATAAAAATTTAATAAAAGAATTATAAAAGATTTTAGTAAAGGACAAAAGGTTAATAAAAAATTTTATTAGGAAATTTTCTCTCAAATATACTTTATAAAATCATTCTAAATATACGTGTATACATACTTATTGATGGAGTTAAAGACTATTAAAATTCTAAATATGACCCGTAATTTAAGTTTGTCGATCCTGAAAATTATTAAATTAAAACCAACAAAAGTTTTTATTATTAAAAAGAAATAGATGTACTCCTTTGTTGATTTATTAAACAGTTCCTTTTAAAAAAGACAGAAATCTTACAGAGAATTGAGTGTCTTTCAAGAGATAGTCCACGTTACCTACTGGTGAAGGAGTTACTTTAGTTCTGTTATCATTCAGTCAATTAATTTTATTATTAAGTTTATTCTGAGTAGGTGGAGTTCACGACCCTCATTTTCATGAACTCGTATCGGACAACCTACGTCATCAGTAGTATAAAAATAGTCTCCGTTACCATACTTAATGAGACCGTTCAATCAATTGACCTCTCTAACTCTCTCAGAAAAATTAATATAACATTTCAGATCAAAGGTCCTCTATTACCCTAAACCTAAGTCTTACTGGACCGAAGTTTAAAACGAAGACGGTGAAGGGTAGGAACCCTAAGGGACTACCGAGTCAACCATTTCTTAGACGGACGTTACGTCCTCTGGGGTCAAACTAAGGATCCAGTCCTTCTAGAGGACCTCTTTCTTATCCGATGGGTGAGGTCATAAGAACCCGAAGGAAACACCAAGTCGACCATTTCTTAGGCGGACGTTACATCCTTTGGACCCAAGCTAGAGACCCAACCCTTCTAGGGGACCTCTTCCATATCAGGTACCCCAGCGTTTCTCGGTCTGCGTTGACTCGCTGAAGGGTCGGTATAAGTAAGTGAGTACGGTGTTGAAAAGATACTCAGAGGATGGTAGTCGGATAGGGGAAGAAACAAGTAGAACTGAAGAGACATTCGTTTATAGTCTTTATTCTTACCGTGTGGATACTAGTCCAGAAAGAATATGATGAATAGTCCGATATATACTGAAACCGGAGATAAAGGTACAGATATTTTACCCCTTTATCGTGGTGGATGGTATATTCTAGTAATACTTTTAAATTTTCACCTATCCACCTTCACGAGTCCCAGTAGTATGGAAAAGACATTACCTAGTCTATTATTGAGGACCGAAAGATTTTGTCAGAGACTACGTTACTTAGTCGATACATTTTCGTCGGTGTCTGACTGTTATATTTACTTACTCACACTGATACAAGGTTATTTTAAATAAATGGTTTTTTCCAACGTCGGTGTAGACCTGGTGTCTGATATTGACCGGTTGTGGATCTCTTGTTCGGTACCTTGTATATTTGTAAATAGATAACAATAGTAATAGTAATAAAAGATGAAAACCTCCTTTACAAAATATTAGTCACCGTGAATGAATTGACAAATCGGTAAAGACGGTCAGCAAACCCTCGCAGTACTGGACTCTCGTGAAACTTTACAGACGAGTTCCAAAAACCTGGTTAGACTGCCATACTTACGTTTAATTTTTTTTTGGGTACCATCATTCACCTCTGATTTTCCCGTTGGGTGAGGTCATAAGAACGGACCCTTTAAGGTACCTGTCTACTCGGACCACCCGATGTCAGGTACCTCAGTGTTTGTCAGTCTGTATAGAATCACTGATTTGTTACGTTCTTGTTACCATCATTCTCGAACACCAAGATTGAGAATACCTTTAACAGAAAAAGAAGGAAAGTGGGGTACGGTTCTAGCTTTGTACTTTCAGAAAAGGACGGACCACTGGAAAATTGGGTAAAGTAGACTATTACTTCTAAATCGAGAATCCACATGGTCGAAATCTACCACCAAAAGATAATCTAGGAGTAGAACCTGTAAAAAAGGAAGAAAGATTATGAATTTTATTTTCATATAGAATATTGACCGCTCCAAGATTTAAACTACTTTATATAATAATTTAGAGTCCTTTATGATCGACAACAATAACCACTAGTAAAGACGTCACTTGTGATACACCACAGACGGGTCTAAGGGAAGGGGTCAGTCAGGTAGATAGGTCGGGGTGGACGAGATTCACGAAAGATCTGTGTTTGTGTTCTACTGAGGGGTGGGAAGAGGGATATCCTCTAATGAGGGGTGGGAAGAGGGGTGGGAAGAGGGTGATATGCACCGGATATCAGTGACTTACTCACTACCTACATACAATATCCGACTTACCAAATGGTAGGGAATTTAAGTATGTTACTTCGGGACTAGGGTCAAGGAGTTTTATACTAAAATAAACGTCTGACCTAGAAATTAACCACTAAGTGGTTTTGCTCTTGGGTACTTATCCGGGAGTAGGTTAGACTGACCACAGGAATTTTATTCTCCTACAACCCTGTATCTTTCTCTGTGGTCCCTGAACTTACGTGTCTCTACCGGTACACTTCTCCGTCGTTCTTCCGTCGGTAGACGTTCGGTTCCTCTCTCCGTACCTGGTCTAGGAAGGAAATGCCAGGGTATCCTTTGGTTGGGACAACCGTGGAACTAGAACCTGAAGGTCGGAGGTCTAGATACTCTGTTATATAAAGGTAGTAAATTCTGTGGGTCGAACACTGTAAAACACTGTCGTCAAGATCGTTGATTGTTCCACTCAGTTTTCTACGACTGGGAGAACGGAATTCCACCTCCTTGAGTACGATTAAGGTTGGGGAAGAATATAACAAAGGGAATACAGAAAGGAGGACTCGTTGGAGGGTCTTACTCAGTTCACTTAGGTCTAGGGACCCAGTACAAGACAAAGATCTCTTAGCCGAGATTTTCTTCCAGATGTGAAGAGAATTAGACGAGGTCGACGACATTGTCAGTTGGTCTCTGACCTACCGAATTTATTGTCTTTAAATAAATAATGTAATGACTTATGACCCTTTAGGTTCTAATACCGTAATCGTCTAACTCATAGGCCAGTCTCAGGTACAAAACTGAGTTTCTACTGGTTTACCAATGACATAGGAGGACACCATCTTCTTCGTTCTCTCAAGGAACCTGACAGAAAGTATTCCCGTGATTAGGTCAAGGTTTCCTGAGGTATGAGTACTGGGTTCGTGGAAGGTTTTAGTGGTAGATCTTTATGGTATTATTACCCCAATCCAAAATTGTATGTCAGTCGACGTTTAACCGTGAACTGTACCCGTGAGTCGTTATGCACTTGACACTTGAAGGTCTATAAGTCCGACCAAAATCTTTTCCGTCACCTTGGTCTCTAGTTTAACGGTTGTAGGCGACCTAGCACCTTTTTCGTTCTCTCAAGGTCTTTTTGTAGATAAAGACGAAATAACTGATACGGTTTCGGAAACTGACACACCTAATGTTATTTGGCACCTTTTAAGAAGTTCTCTTCCCTTATGGTCTGGTGGACTGAACGGAGAACTCTTTAGACATACGTCCAGTCCTTCGTTGTCAATCTTGACCTGTACCTTGTTGTCTGACCAAGGTTTATCCTTTTCCTCATGCAGTTCCGACATATAACAGTGGGACGAATAAATTGAAGATACGTCTCATGTAGTACTCTTTGCGACCCGACATACTTCGTGTTCGACCTTAGTTCTAACGGCCCTCTTTATAGTTATTGGAGTCTATACGTCTACTGTGGTGGGAATACCGTCTTTCACTTCTCCTTGATTTTTCGGAGAACTACTTTCACTTTCACCTTTCACTTTTTTAACCGAATTTCGAGTTGTAAGTCTTTTACTTCTAGTACCGTAGACCGGGGTAGTGAAGTACCCTTTATCTACCCCTTTATCACCTTTGTCACAGTCTGAAATAAAAACCCGAGGTTTTAGTGACGTCTACCACTGACGTCGGTACTTTAATTTTCTGTGAATGAGGAACCTTCTTTTCAATACTGGTTGGATCTATCGTATAAGATTTCGTCTCTGTAATGAAACGGCTGATTCCAGGCAGATCAGTTCCGATACCAAAAAAGTTATCAGTACATACCTACACTCTCAACCTGACACTTCTTCCGACTCGTGACTTCTTAACTACGAAAACTTGACACCACAACCTCTTCTGAGAACTCTCAGGGAACCTGACGTTCCTCTAGGTTGGTCAGGTAAG